>QKWP01000057.1:110248-138335 GCA_003550325.1 Gigaspora rosea | reverse complement strand
GTTAAAATCCAATTACAGGATCCTGTGATTGGAATAGATTTGTGTTACTATAAAAGTTCTATAATTTATTAAATAATTATAACCTATTTATAGTAACACAAATTTATTCCGATCTTAGGGTCCTGTGATTGGATTTTGACGATTTTGAGCTTGTTAGAATCCTCTCATTGAGAGGATCATTTTGGTAGTAAAATCATCAAAATTGGCCTAGTAGATCAGAAGTTATTAACAATTAAAAATTAATTTTTAATTGTTAATAACTTCTGATCTACTGGGCCAATTTTGATGATTTTACTACCAAAATGATCCCCTTAATGAGAGGATTCTAACAAGCCCAAAATTATTAAAATCTAATTACAGGATCCTAGGATCGAAATAAATTTGTGTTGCTATAAATGGGTTATAATTATTTAATAAATTATAGAACTTTATAGTAACACAAATCTATTCCAATCACAGGATCCTGTAATTGGATTTTGATGATTTTGGGCTCACTAGAACCCTCTCATTGAGAGGATCATTTTGGTAGTTGAATCATCAAATTTGGTCCAGTAGTTCAAAAGTTATTAATTATCAAATATTATTAATAAATCTATAATTTTAGTCAAAAATAATTTTGCAACTTTGGCCGGAATTATGAAATTTTGGCCGGAATTACACCTGATACTTCAGCTGACCCACCCACCCACCCAAAAATCAGCTGATTTCTGGAAGCTCCCTAATTAGGAATGTTAGAAAGTTTCAGAAGATATCAAGAAATATGGGCGAGTAAGTCAGGAAGTCGTAGAGTTATAGAGAGTGAGCTTTCTATCTGGAAAATGTACAACTTATAATAATAATTACTCTAAATGCAATATATTTTATTGTAAAAAAAAAAGGAGCACTTGCAGAAAATTGACTGTATAGATAAAATAGAAGTAAAATTTAATATCACTATAAAAAGGTTTTTTTACTATATCAAAATGAATTTTTTACAAATCAAACTAGTATTTTTCCGTGTCTCTGGGTAGAGGTGAGGTGAGCTCATAGTAAAAAAAAATTAGCTGATTTCTGGAAGCCTCTTTACACAAAGATTTTTTAGTATATAGTTAAACAAGGATACTGTTTTTAGTTACACAATCTGCGGATTACTTACGAAAAGCTCTGATAAGTGATGATCAATCAAATTTTTAATTTTAAAAATAAAAAATAAATAAAATTTAAATTAGTATTCTAAATATTACTAAGGAGAGTGACAAAAATCAGGAGATTTTTTAGGGTGGTAAAAAAAGTTGAAATAATATATAAGAACCTGACTATATATATTAAAGAAGAGGGAGGGGGTAGACCTCTGATAAAAAATAATTAGATGATTAATGACACAGCCCTAAGACATAAACATGTTTTTTTATTAATTTGTTTATACTTAGCTAAATCAACTAATTTCTACTATATGCCATAATAAAATTCGTATAATTTTGATATAACCAATTTATATTTAATTTAAAACTCATCTATTTTGTATAATTTCTATACCAGTAACACGATATGTCATGTTGGGGTGTGAAATAGCATAACAAATACAAACATAGTGAAGATCACATAATAATTTTTACTAATCAAGATTTTTCCGATGATCTGCATGATCTGCAACCGGAGACCCGATATTTCTAATCACTCGTTACGATCATTATCATTATCCATATAAAATTTAAACTGAAATAACTTTTGAACTATTAAAGATATACGAGTAAAAAATACCTTTATTAGATTCCACTTAATGTTCTCTTTAAGGTAATAGAGCTTTTTTTTTTATTGTCATAAAATTAATTGTGTTTTAGTAATCAGTTTTCGCTTTAGCTTATATGAAAATAAAAAAAAGGCTCTATTGCTTTAAGGAGAATGTTAAAAGGAATCTAATAAATATAATTTCGCATACATCTCATGAATAGTTCAGGAGTTATTTCAATTTAAAATTTTATATGTTTTTGTTATTAAACAGAATGATTGACAAAAAATCTTTATTAGTAAAATTTAATATATGATCTTCACTATGTTTGTAGATCATATGACATTTCACACCCTAATGTCACATGTAAATTTTTATATATAAAATTATATAAAAACATATAAAATTACTATAAACTTGTTAGCCAAGATTAGTTTCAACCTACATATTAATTTAAAATTAAATTTTGCGATTATATAGAGCAAAAGAAGGAGAATAAACTTACCTTTTCTGCCAAGTTACTGTTTTGCCATTTTGGCACAACGAAATATAACTTTACCAAAAACAAATATTTAATAATTTTAAGATGATGAGTATATGTAAAATCATGCCCTGAACAAGTTTACTTAGATGATCGAAGTAGGTTACCTTGTAAGAAAAATGGATTACCTATGTACTAAAGTGAAATTTTTTGAGTTTTAAATATAAAACTCCTTTTTTTATCAAGATACTACTTTGGGCGCTTAAGCAAAGTTGTTCAGCATGCAATTTTACTTGTATTTAAAGTCAAAACGCGTATTTTTGGCTATTTACTAAATAAAAAATGGGGTCGAAGTTAGAAAAATTTTTTTTTAAAAAAATTTTTTAAAAAACAATTTTTTTTCTAACTTTGACCCCATTTTTCGCCTAGTAAATGACCGAAAAAACACATTTTGATTTTAAATATAAGTAAAATTGCATGCTGAACAACTTTGCTTAAGTGCCCAAAGTAGGTTATCTTGATAAAAAAAAGGTTTATATTTAAAACTCAAAAAATTTACTTTAGTACATAGGTAATCCATTTTTCTTACAAAGTAACCTACTTCGGTCACCTAAGTAAAGTTGTTCAGGGCATGATTTTACATATACTCATTATTTTAAAATCGTTAAATATTTGTTTTTGACGAAGTTACATTTTCGTTTTGTGCCAAAATGGCAGAACAATAGCTTGGCAGAAAAGGTAAGTTTATTCTCATTCTTTTGCTCTATATAATCGCAAAATTTAATTTTAAATTAATATGTAGGTTGAAACTAACCTTGGCTAACAAGTTTATAGTAATTTTATATGTTTTTTTGTATAATTTTATATATATATATATAAAAAATATGGCTCAAAAAAGTGTGACAAATTGTGCTACTAATACTATAACTATTGCTATTAACAAAAATATTAATACTATTATAGTATTGGTATATAGATAATTATACATCAATTCTTATTATAATCTAAACAATAAAAAAAAATCTATTTAGTTAACTATCTATTATAATTCGCTAGTTGAAATATTTCTATATAGTATACATAATAATAATTAAATAAACTTATGTATTTGATACTTTAACTTTCACTAAATTATATAACCTCTTTAGTTTTACTTTTTTTTCTTCGTTTTATATACAAAATTTAGTTGTTTTATACTTTAAACTGTATATATTTTAAATGGAACTTTATTAAGAGACAGCAACATAACAGTATGAGATTAACTGAAATTAAAAAAATATGTTGTAGTATGGCTCGAATACTTCAAGTTTGCTTAAAAGACTTTTTGTTTTTCATAGAGGATTAAGTTATACAAACTTTCTAAAAAAGTATTATAAAACAATATAAAAAAGCTTTTATCAATTGTGTAACTGATCTACAAATAATGGGTTGGTCTTCGTTATATAGTTATAGAAGTTATAGATTTCTATTACAATTCTGTATAAATTTTTAATATTATTGTTATATACAATTATTACATACAAATTTTTTTAGTATATAGTTATAGATAAAAAAATAAAATTTAGTTTAAATATAGCTAATACTTTAATTTTGCTATAAAATTTTTTTAAAAATTTTTAAAAATTTTCAAATTTTTATATATTTTCAAAAAAAAATTTTTTTTTATTAATTAAAGTTAAAATTTTAATTATAAAATTATAAAAACTTTTATAATAAAAATTGTTTATAATAACTTATTTTTAATTTGTCTTAATTAGCAACTAGGACTAGTGGTCTTAAGCTTGATAAGTCTTCAGATTATTTGGAGAACTGAAATAGAGTTAAAAAAGAACTCACTTTGGGTTTTTGGCTCTCCAGTAGAAGTTTACAGAACTATTAAACAAGTAGTTGGTAAATACCGGAAGTATATGTCAAGAACTTGTAGAAGTATTAGTGGAAGCAAGCTCCTGGTTTTCTATACTATTCTATACTTTGCAAACTCCTATACACTCTCTACGTTGGTTTCCTAGCTTCCTATACAGCTTTTCGCAAAATTTTTACCAAAAAGTGGAAATTTCAGTGTACCACCTTTAAAAGATCAATATTGTTTACCCATTCCAAAATGGAAACACAAGTCACAAGAAGTTATAAGAGATCATAACACAGCTGCCGACGTGTTCACATGTATAGCAATGATTGATGAACATTTACGAAGGGTTCTTTTAGAAAAATTTTGATTGGCATATCTCAACCTTTTAGTATAGTTTTTTCCTTATAGTTTTTCACTTTAGATACAGTACTAAGATCTTGTTTAATACTGTATATTTTTACGAGTATAGTATAGGCTTCGATTATACTATTATCTAGATTGTTTTTCTTTTTCTCTTTTAAATTTTCTTTTTGTCATTTTCTTTTCTTTTCTTTGTTTTTTCTTTTTCTCTTTTATATCTCTTCTTTTTTTTACTCGTTTTCTATTTTGTCTGTTTTTTACTTTCACCCTTTTTCATGCCCTTTATGAAGAAGAAAAAATTTAAAGGAAGGAAAAAAAAAAGATTCTGATATAGCATACAACGCCAGTGTTGGTGATAGTTGGCATACATTGTACAAAAGTTTAAGCAAATTTGGGCTCCAACTTGAGATATGGTGGATCGCTTTGGATACTTAGTACTTGTAGAGTTTCTTTTTAATAGAGTTAAATTGTAATCAGTGGTAGCATTGTATTATCTTTCTCAAATAATAAAAAGAAGCAGAATCGTTGAACATAAAAAATTAATTTGTTTTAACTATTGGTACATATTTTTAGAAATTTAAAAGTTTGTCAATAGTTAAAAATAAAATTTTTAAAAATCAAAAATTTTTTAAAATTTTTTAGCTTATAGTCAATTTAATTTTTTCAATAAAAATATAAAAATTAAAATTAATCTATATTTTTAGTTAATTTTTAAAAAAAATTAAACCAAATTAATTTTTAATAAAAAATTCTAGTAGGCAAATTTGCTTGTTAAAACAAACAGTTTAAAAGATATGCTAAAATCTGAGCAGAGTTTAATGAAAAGTAATTTTTTTATTAAGCTAACAACCAAAATTAATTAATTAAAGTTGTAGAGCTTACTAAAACATATCTAATAGTAGTTAGATTATCTATATTAGCCTAGAAATACTAAAATATCACTAAAAAACTATTAGCTAACTATAAAAATTTCTAGTTTGTTTATATAAAATTTTATAGTTAGCCAATCATTTTTTAGTAATATTTTGGTATTTACTAGACTAATTTGAATAATATAACAGGACCCTAAAATATACATAAATAGATTAGGTATTAGTTTGCTTATTTTTGGGATTTTTTATACAGATATTTTCTATTTATAAGGAACCGTTAAAGCCAGGTGCCTTTATATGTTTTTTATTATTTAATTAAAAATTAGATAAGAGTTAGTTAGAAGTTAGAGTTAGGGATGTTTTATAAATAAAATTGTATTTTTTATTAATGCTTTAAGACAGGTTTAGATTGTATTTTTGATGGTATTCACTTTTTTTCTTTGTTTTTGTCTTGTCAGGCTGATCTGTGACAATTAAAATTTACAATTTGATTGGCTATCAGTTATACGATGACCTATTTATAGTAATTTTATAATTAATCTAACCTATCTATGTATATTTCAGAGTCCTGATCTAACTACTATTAGATCTATCTTAGTAAGCTTTACAACTTTTAATTAATTGACTTTAAGGGGGCATCTATAAATAACGTTATGTACTCCTCACAGTAGCGCTTGACACCCTTTATTATATAAAAAAAATTTTAAAATCCATATATTTATATATAAAATTTACAAAAACTTGAATATATTGTGACACAGTAATCTGATTTAGATGATTTAGATACTATTCAAATCGTCTTAGTGAGTTGAATTCAATGATACCAAAATCATATTATTTGAATTACTGGATCAAAAGTTATTCACAAAAAACTATTGATTTTATAGTAATTTTATAAGAAAACTTAATAACCAATAGTATTTGACCAATAACTTTGATCCGGTGATTCAAATTAAATGAAATTGGTACCATTTGATTCCTCTCACCGAGTCGAATCGAATGGTACCAAAATCATTAAATTTGGACTACTGGTTCACTTTTTAGACAATTTTTTTCTAAAAAAATTACGTTATATTTTTTTAACTCCCTACTTATTGAGAAAAACATTATTATGTATCCAACCCTTCTTGTATAACATTATTTATAGATGCCCCTTAATTGTTAATTTAATAAAAAAATTACTTTTTATTGGACTTTACTCAAATTTTAGGATATAGTTAATATTATAGAAATTTTGCTTTAAATTCTAATATAGAAATTGTGCTAATCTTTAAATCAGCAATTAAATATTAGTTTATATTAGGATTAGTATATATATAAATTTAGGTATTAGTAATATATATAGTAAATTACTCAAAAAAAGATAGCTTTTTTTTTAAAAAAACAACCCCAATTTTTGATAAAATGAAACCTGAATTTTGATTATATTATATCTATAGTCGACTCTTTTTATACTGAACTGCATGTTCTAGAGGTTTTGTTCAGTATAGAGTGAGTTTGCTTTATAAAATATACTCTCTATACTGAACAGTTCGGTATATAGAGCTAACCAATAAAATCAAATGCACATAATCAAGAATCACAATTTTTTTTATATACAATGAAAGATTTATTCAACATTAAACTAATATATCGATATACACAATTAAATTACTTAATTAATAAAAAAAAGGCATATATATATGTACAACTAGACAAACTATTTGGGATGTCCCAAATTATATAATGATTAGTATCACATTAGGTATTTACTATGCTATTACTATCGCCAAAACTGTGATACCATTCATCACACAGTTTGAAACATCTTAACTAGTTTGGTTTGTATCGCTAATGCCAATATATTAAATATAATATAATTTTTGATATGGGCAAAATTAGAACTCAAAAAATTTCTAGTAAAACTTTGTGCTTTTAGATTCGGGACAGAATCTTTTAATTAGGTTAAGTCATAATAAAATTTTATAATATATAAAAATAGTTTCATAGATTAAGTTTGGCTAAAAATGTCTTGCATTATGGCTGTTGTAAAATTTTTTAACCATAATCATGGGGTTTAGATAATTCACATATTTTATAATTTATGATTTACTGTATGGATCATAATTCTAAACCAATCATGTGACTTCATATCTAAGTCATATGATAGTTTATTATATAAAAATATGTATATATAGTTTCTGGCTAGTAAAAAAGAGTTCGGATGCAGTATAAAGAAATTTAATATTTTGGTTTAGTACAACCAGCTTAATCTATTATAGAAAAATCTGTGCTACCAAATCAGGTTCACTATAGTCCGAATTTAGCATAAGCAGGTTCAGTATAAAGAGAGTTAACTGTAATCTTAAAATCTAATTTATAGTTTAAATACTAGAAATTATTTTTGCAATTTTATTAGTTGATATACAAATTATCTATTATATAATCAACTTGTAATATTACAAGTTGTAATATTTAGTAAATTTTTTTTAAAAATTTTAGGCAAATTTTATTAGAATACAGTCCAAGGAATAGCATTAAAATTTATATATATATCTACAACTTATTTTGTATATACAATTTTTTAAAATTTAATATATACAATTTTTTTTAAAATTTGGTAATTATGTTATAACTGATAACTTTATTTATATATTATTATATAATTGTAATATCTATATTACCTTTTTGTTTATATTCAAAATATTCAAATATTCAAAATTGTTTAAAGCTTGTTCAAGCTTTAATAATTAATAAATTTTGATTTAAAAATAAAATATTTCTATTTGTTTACAAAATTTTAAACACTATATTACACAAATCAAATAGAAAAATCAATCAAAATATAAAAGTAAATGCAGTGTACAGTTCATTTTTTGTACAACAAATACAAGTTACTCTTGTTATAATAAACTTTTGTTATAATATAGTGAAGATAAATTCAAATCTAGTTTATATAAAAATCCTTTTGATATAGTAAATTTATTAATAATCTTTTAATATAATGAAAACTTTTAAAAATTTTTACTATGGAATAGATTATTTCATTATAATGAGGGTGACTTGTATAAAAAAAAAAACAAAAATTATATCTTAAAATTTTGCTTAAGAACAATCTTTGAGCTCTAAGAAAAAATTTTTGTAAAATTTTGATATAAGCTATATTACACCCTATCCTAGGTCTTAAATCTAACTCTAATATTAATTAAATTTATTTTTTATTTTAATAAAATTATTTTAATTTATATAAAATTATACTCATGTTTCAAATATGCCATATATAATTAGTTTTTTCTAAAAAATACTGTATATAATTAAATATTTTTTAGATACTAAACAAATTCTAGTTAAAATTAAAACATATATGTTTATTTTAATAAAGCTTTAATTTATTTTATTTATTTGCTTAAAATTGTTCAAACTTGTTCAAAACCACTGTTCACAATTTTCTATATATATTACTGCTATATATCTGATATATAGAATATGACAATTAGTTGTCAAATATCGTACAGAATAGATGTACTATAGTTCAAATTTCAATTTGTGCAATCAAATATAAAAAATTTACTAATACAGTATATACTGTATAATATTATTATAGCAAGATAATAATATACTATAATAATATAGTATTGCCTTTGAAATTCACGTTCCAACATTTCCAATTGGGCTAATTCGGACAGATTCAAACCCGAGTATCGATTCGTGTTTATATGTAAATCATCATTTACTTTATTGATTCGATAGTTTATCGAATAAACTATCAAAACAATAAAGGTAAAGGATGATTTACATATAAACACGAACCGATACTCGGGTTTGAATCTGTTTGATTAGCCGATTGGAAATGTCGGCCCGTGATTTTCAAGGCAAGACCCCATATTAACATAATATATACTATATAATATACTATAGCTTGTGTTAGAAAAAAAACAAAATTAACAAAAAAAATTTTATAATTATTATCTCACGAACTATCGAACAAAGTCACATGATTTTAGTACCTTTCGATTCGTCTCATAAAGATGAATCGAATGACACCAAAATCATATGATTCTGTTTAATTAGTTCGTAAGATAATTAATTTTTTGTTAATTTCGTTCCTTTTTCTGGTATCAGGCCCATATATTATATTAAAAACAATTGTTAATTCAAATAATTTTAACTATATATAGTTAAAATTAAAATTTAATTGTTTATAGTTTTTTTTTTTTGAAGTACAACAAATAATAAAAACATTGTAGAAAAACAAAAAAAATTACCAATAATATTTGGCATGTTTGTTATCTTTATTTTTTTAAAATAATAATGTTAATTGTTATTAGAATTGTTTTACATAATAATGTTTTTAATTACGTAAGATTCGAATAAAGTTTAGAATGATTATCAAGAAATTTTTTTTTTTTTTTTAAAAAAAAAAAAAAATCTAATACATACAATGAACAGATTTCGCGAAAGTTTACTATAAAAAGAAATTTTTTACGGACTCACATTATGATCCAATCAAATTAACCGAGAGCGATGAATATGGCTTATACTTCACGATTAACACAAATTATCATTTGTCGGACGATATCTACCTAATATGGTAAGAAATTAAGAACATGGAAGCCCCGCGTCAGGGACTTTTAGTACGTAATCCGGTAAAGCACAAATATTTTATTAAATTAAATTTCTATCCGTTAGGTTGTGTTACAAGCACTGACAATTGCATATGAATAGAGTAATATATTCAGAACTTTCAGGTGATTGTTTTTATCTCAAGAATGACAATTTTAACGGGAAGTACATTCGTGGCATTCATTGACGGCCTTGTGGCAAAAATTTTATTTATAGAAAAATTCTTACGTATTTTGTAGTATTTGTAATATTTACCTGTATATTACAGTATACGACAAAAGTCACATGATATATGCAGGTCACCTTAAAGTATTGTATATGATACATATATATATAATGTAGATCTCACGATCGTATAAGCAATTGTTTGTCTTCATATCCATCAAGATTTCATCAAACTTTCACATTCAAATCGAACCCTTTACCTGATTACTGGGCTTAGTTATTGAAGCAAGATAATTAACGTAAAGTTTGGGTGATATTTCACATGACAAACTAGCATATTATAATGATGCTCGGGAACAATAGATATGAGATGTGATCGTCGCGGATCTTTTATCTATTTTCTTCAATTTTGATAGCATTTAGGTTGCGCAGGATAGGTCTTTGCGTGAGTATATATGTACGCATGTTACGCACACAGTTGATGTAAATCCGATACTTTTAATCTTTTTCACAATGGAATTAAAGATTGCGTGCGTACACAATTGGTTATGGAGCATTCAGTTACATGCTAGCTTTGACACATGCTTCTAAATAAAGGTTATTTATATAAATAAAAATACGTTACGATAAACGATCTTAAAGGTATATTAGAACGAAATTAAAATTTATTATCCCCTTATTTGGATTTTATTATTTTATTGATATTTATATTATTAAAGGCGGCAAGAATTAATCAAGTAATAATTATGATATACATTTATTTACATTTACCGATATGAAAAGTAAAGATATTTTAAAAATTCTTGATGAATTTTAAAATAAGCCATTTCAGAAAATTCTTATCTCAGGTTTTAAGCTATCTGCAAACCTCATACTATCACGATCTGACGCTGAAAAGTGGCGGATAATAAATAAATTCAATAGTCGGAATCAGGAGGAGATTGAATGAAAATCAGGGGAAGGCAAGTCTTTGCTGGAATAGGAAAATGGGTGAACACTGTATATTATAAAATATATAGGTGAATAAATAAAAAGTAACTTGTCTATGATATCATTTATAAAAAATAATATAAATAATTTATACGACAGAAAAAACCTTGTTTGCCTCATTTATATCATTTGACCAACTTCGCCAAAAGGGTCATATAGTGTCATATTATAAAGTAAGCAGAAGCCGTGGGAGTGTGTGAACATGAGTTAACAATAAAAAAGAGTGACATGAGATTATTGTAACCAAGCATGTGAAAATTGCCTTCGTGTTTGTAGTTCAGTTTTTCTCCTGTTTTCAATCACAATCTATAAATTGACCGGAAAACATGTCAATCCGTATCAATCCGCTATTGTTTTTTTTTCTTTTTTTTTCCCCCCTACATAAAAAACATAAAAACCATAAAAACCATAAAAACCCTACATAAATAAACATAAAATAAAACAAATTATTTTTTTTAAACAAAATTATTTTTTTAAACAAAATTATTTTTTTAAACAAAATTATTTTTTTTAAATAAAATTATTTTTTTTTAAAAATTATTTTTTTTATTATAAAGCTTAAAAAAAATTTTTTGTCTCATTAAATTATTTGAACGAAAACAAATAACATGGAACAACGAAAAGCTAATGAAACTTTAAAGGGTACTTTTTGATAAACTTTCGATTGATGAAATGAATATATTTATATCTAATTTATTTAATAATAAAAAAAATAAATATTATTAACTTTTTATATACAGAAATCGTTAAGGACCTTCTTTCTTATGATGAGAATTGTTATAAAGAAGTTCTTGATAGATTCTTTGACCAAGACGCCAAGTTAAGTCATCCTCTTTTGAATGTTGAAGGAACAATCAATATTCGCAAAGTATTCCGAGTGTGGACATCTTTAAATTGTCGACAACCGGATTTTGACCAAAATTCAATCGTATTTGAGTTAGTATTATTATTATTATTATATTATTATTATTATAATAATAATATTATATTATTATTATTATTATTATTATTATTATTATTCGAGAGTATAAATTTTTTTATTTATTATTTCATAACAATTAGTATGAGTGGACCAACTGCGGTAATTCCAGTTACGCAACACTTAAGCCCCAGGATCTTCCCTTTCATTGACATCAAGGTTCCTTCGGTTACAATCTTAAGGTTCAAAAAGCATGATGATGGTTTATTATACATTGAAAAACAAGAAGATAATTGGACTCTCGAAGGACTTATTAAAAGCGTTCCTTTAATTAATTGGTGGTATGATCGTGTGGTACGCGTTGTTGTAGGTAACCTTATGGCTCATGCCGGTTCTTTTCTTGCAACTGCAAACCGAGCGACAACCCAATTAAGAGATAACAGCCAATCAGCCATCGCTCAAGGTCAAAATACGGCGAAAGAATACCTCGGTCCAATCAAGGATAAAGCACAATCATATTTAACTCCTGCTCAAGATTTTCTTCATGATGGTATTGACCAGGCTAAAAGTGCTATTTGGAGAACACAACAAGGTGTCAAAGATCAGTTCAATAAAGTTGCAGGTACAGGTACAGGTCATCCCCCCCATACCAACGGAAACATTCAGACTCCAACTCATGAGACTACTGCATATTAAATTATGATGCCTTTTTTATATTCATAATTACTCTTGTATATTTTCTTTGTGATGACTTTTATATTATTTCTTTCTTCAAAAAAGTTATTCCATTTTCAATTTTGGTCTTTTAATTTTTTTTTCATTTTTCATAAAAACCAAAAAAAAAATATATATATTCGTTTGACTCATGTGATTGTAAAAAAAAAGCTGCGCACATAAGTACTTCTCACATGAAATTTCACAATAACCGGAGTAAACATTTTATTTTCCCGCGGATTTAATTTCCAGTTGGTTAATTGGTTCAAATTATGCTAAGTAGTATTGGTGCACGACCGAACTTTTGCTATATTTGTATGTCCAAATAGTTGATAATGTCATTCGTGTAACGTTTTACGTTAATCAACACTAATAAATAATATTTAAAAATCGATAAATTTTTTTTTTTTAATAATAATAATAATAAAAATACGGTGTTGTTATCGATTTTCTTAATATAACCTACGGAATGAAACCCAACTTTTTTTGGGGATATATTATTTGATTCATATGCCAGTTTAAATTACACTAATAACGATTATGCAGATATTACATATTACTTTATTATTACAATCACGTATCGATAAGAGCCTAAATTAATGCCTATTCCTAATATAAATTTATCGAGAAACACAAAAAATTGATTATAGTTGTATTCCATAGAATCGATAAGAGTAATACGGCAATGGCGAATTAACATTGACACGTGTGAATCATCGTTCTTAATCACTTATATAGTATTTGTTTGGTTTACTTAGCATAAAATTAGTAAAAGTTTTATCAATCTAAATTACTTAAGAAAGTTGCGAATACTTTGGATTCACTAAAAAAAACTCGACATGTGATACGCCGGTAATCATAGTCTCGTAGCCTAATACTGTAACACTAAGCAAGAACACGCGATATGAATTCGTATGAAATGTTTGTTTTAAAGATTTTTTTTTTTTTAATCTAATAAAAAATATTTTTTAATAATGCCAAATTTTGCTTGTTAAACGGGTTTGTTACTTAGAATCGTTTTGTTTATTATACGTATGGTACAAAAAAAAAAAATAATAATAATAATAAGTTTAAAACTCCTAGTAATATATTACAATATAAGCGAGTAATAGTATTGTACAAAAAATATAAATTTTAATCAATACTTTTAGAACAATTTTTGCCACATCCAATACCCAATTGTCCTGGTTATGTCAGCGACAAATTGTAATTCTAAGCCTTCAAAATTTGGTTTGCTCTCCTTACAAACAGCATTTACCACTAATTTGGTATCATTATTTCCTGTTTCAGTCTCTTTTTCATCTTGTCTCGGTAAAATGAAATGTATTAATAAATCATGGTTATGTTGATTGAATATTACTAAATGTCGAATATGTTCAATATCATCATATAATTCCCTCGTCAAATCAGAATAATATAGTGATAAAAAATTTATTACTTCTACCCAATTTAATTTCAATTCCAAAATGTCTTTAAAATCTGGACTTAAGGTAACAAGTTCTCGACTGTACCATTGTTTTGTTAAATCAAGGAAATCTGTAATGGAAAATGACGCAGAATAATTAGTGCTATTGTTAGCATTATTTCTATCACTTGGTTTCATACTGCTTAATTTTTTCCATAAATCTTCTCGTCGCTTAAATTGTATCGCCTGTAATTAAATATTTGAATTTCTAAGTACAAAATGGTAAAAAATGTAAAAAAAAAAATGCAAAGATAAATTGATCTTACCTGATTTATAATCAATTTAAGCCTTTCACGAGTACGATTAATTAGGATATACTTCCTTTCCTGAAGATCTTGGTTTGAAGAAAGATCTGATGTTTGATGTTTATAACGGTGAGAGGAGCCTCTAACACTTGAAGAAGAATCGGAGGATGCATAATTGTCATTCAACACAATTACAAAATATTCTAAAGATGTTGTTCCTGCGATAGATGTCTGGTTCGAGGAAGTGAAAACTAATGTGATATGTAGTGCTTCATTTTTTAAAATCGAACAGATATCACAAGATTCTAAGGAACATTGATCACCGCATATAGATGTCGCAAAACAAGCTATTGGTTCATCATTAAAATTTATTGCCCTAAACCCATAGCGTTGTGGTGCCGATATCATAAATTTGAATAAATCATCAGGTATCGATCCTAATTCTTTATCATAGCTGTCATTATAAATACGATTACATGAAAAATGCGCTGGTCGAGAATTATGGCGAATGAATGCTCTGATAACATCCAATACATTAAAAAAAGCTGGAGAGGTTTTTGATTGGGATTCTAACACATGGTTTATATAACGTAGATGAAAGTCATAAACAAAAGAATTTACATGAATCATTTTTCTGAATCTCCCACATTCCTCAGTAAATATTCTCAAGCTTCCACGATCGTTATCAGTATCAGAAAATCCTAATGATGTCAAATCCTGTCCTTGATTGAGTATATATAGGGTTACACTTACAAATACACCTTGAATTCGAACTTCACACATGATAGAACCCCCTTGAAGCACTTTTAGCAAAAATACAGCAGGAGAATTGGCAAGTACATTTTCTGTAGCAGATGATTTTGATATTCCATCGTCAACCAAATTTACCCCAGATTTGCCTCCAATTACTACTTGCATACCAATTTCTTCAAGATAATAAGAATATTCTTGTAAGAATGTTTCAGACATATCTTGATACCAACGAGAAAATGTTGTGTCACTTGACGTTTGGAAATCACGATTAGCTGATTGAGTACGCGTAAATGAATCTGCATTACCGCCAAAAAGCAATGGTGTTCTACAAAAATGTAAAAGTCGAGATGTACGAAATATAATTGCCAAATCAGACTTTTTGATCACTTCCGGTGTGTTGATAGTATTATCAACATTACATTCTTCAATTCTCTTTGCCCATTTACTATATACGGCCTTTTCATTGTCATAAACTTGAGAGATCTTCGCCTGACGGATCCATGCATCAATAAAAGGAGGGCCATGTCGTTTTAGAGCATCGCGGTTCTCCCACGTGTGACCTTTTTCAGTATATGAATTGATGCGCGCATCCTTGAGAACTTTGTTCAGGTCAAGCGTATTAAATGAAATTCCGGAAGCATTGAATTCTGTAAGATTTAAATTGTTTGTATCATATTTTAAGTCTGAATTCTTTTTTATGTCTTCAGCGCGACCTTCTGCTTTTTGAGGATGAGGAAATCTTTCAATTATAAGAGAAACAATAAGTGACAAATCAGTAGTATTTTGCCCAATAGGCATTAAGCCCGCTCGTTGACTAAGTGAAGGATCAATTTGCGAAACTCGTTGACTGGAGATAATAGGGGATTGTAAAGACCGTGGTGTATTTGGCATGCTCTGAAAAGGCACTTGGGACTTAAATGATATACCGGCATGGCAAAATAACCCCATTTTTTGATAAAGTATGCTATTTAAAAGTTCAATACGCTGATTATGCCAATCAGAAATCTTTTTCATCGCAGAAAATACCTTGTCTGTATAATGTTTTTGCCAATTATAGATATAAATCGTCAAATCGAAACCGTCCATTGACATGGCTAAAAAACAAGAACGATATAAAGCGAGAGCATGTGAGTTTGATTGGTCTTCTTGATGTGGTATGGTATACATCATTATATCATCGAGAAGATGACGATGTTGCGCTTGAGCTGTCATAAAAGAACTTTTTCGTGAGTGAGGAATATTTGACTTGTCACCCGAGAGATCTTCAACAGAACTTCTACGTGAATGTGCACCATCACTTCCTAAACTGCTTCGACGGTCTTCCTGAGTCAATAATTTGTACGTACCATATTTTCTATTTAACTCTTTAAGACCAGCGATTAGTAAATATTGAAGTCTAGTTGTCATGGCTTGTCTTGTTGCAGATATTGAATGTTTTGGTCGATATATTTCATAAATATTATCACTATTATTGGTAGAAGATGGAATGGTTCGTAAAATGACAGGAGTAAATATAATATGAATATCCGATAAAAGTTCGTGAACTTCTGCTAAGAAATCATCTATCATCCATGATGGCATATCAAGTCGTACTTGTAATGAATGTAACGCCGGATTAGCTAAATTAACAGATTTTTTTAGAATCGCCATACAAGGTTCTATAAATACTTTTTGGACATGCTGATCAATATATGCCGGTGAACATTCTCGATCCGAAGCACAATATTGCTCAGGAGTATGTGGATTGGACTCAACTTGATCTGAGATGCGACCTAGCCCTTGAGTAATTGAAATTTCTATGAAATAGTCGCACAGACATTGTCTAAAGCTTTTTCTAATTCGTTCAAATAGAATTTCATAATTAAATTGACCCTGGCTCCATAGATCGATATGCAAACTGTAATCATAGTCCGTATTTTCAACTCTTTTCGAATTTGAGGCGATAAAAACTTCTTCCTCTGAAATATAGCTCAAGATAGCTGCCATATCTGTATCGTCCATAAAATATTTATCTGATATAGGTAATTCAAACACAGGTCTACCATTGCGATCTATTAAGGTTATACAAAGTCCTGCAATTCCTTCACCAACCGATGACTCGAAAGCAGAAGTGGCAGAACGAGGTTGAGTGTTGATATTATAGTAAAATGAAAACTCGTAAAGTTGAACATCATAAGATGAAATCGGAGATTTCCTATACAATTTGTTATTAACTTATGCTAATACAGTACCTAGTCTCAATATTAAAATAAAATAAATGTTAACAAATACCTCCCATCATCCATGTTAGAACTTCTATTGTATGAAACACCATATGTCGCATTATGATGACGTTCTATTGCATTAGTAACCTCTGAACCGCTAAACACTCTAAGGTAATGAGATAGATTCTGCTTGAAATATACCAAAAATGTATAGGTATTTTTAATCGATAATGGAATAGCTAAACAAAGACGTTTGGATGTTTTAATAACTGGCAAAATGAAATCTACATCCTATACAACAAGTCATAAAAAATCAATTATGTTAGCATAAACATTAATATTACTAGTACGGTGCGAATCGAACCGGTTTTATTTTTCTTATGTTAAAATCGATTAAAACTGGTTTAGCATAAGAAAAATAAAACCGCTAAATACGGCCATATACCCTAAATCAGTGTTGTTGCTGGAAGGTCACTGGAAGGCCACTGGAAGAAAATCAATAGTGTCACGTTCCAGTGACACTATTGATTTTCTTCCAGTGGCCTTCCAGTGACCTTCCAGCAACAACACTGCCCTAAATTACGCAAATCAGTAAAGGCGTAGATGAACAGAACCGTATAATACAGGCTAATGTTTAAAACTATACGGTGTTGTATTATATTGGGGTTAGGAATGACGGCTGATTAGTATGGTATAGTTTTTAAATTGGGCCTATACTATACTGATCTGCTCACATGCTTATTTGCTGTATTTTCTTATCTACCAAAATTGCGGATTTTTTTATGGCAAAGTATTGTGACTGCTGAAGATAAAAAGTGTACGGATTTGATGCAACTAGATGACTCGCACAATAATCTAACGATAAAAATACGTATTTAATGCATACCTCCCGAGTAGGGTTGAACTTAGGATTACGAACAAGAAAAGTTGACATAGCAGTCAATGTGATATTAGTCATCAGTTTATTTTCCAGCAAAGCCATTAATTCTTCTGTGATCTCTTTGCCAGGTGGGTCTATTCCAAAGACTTCAACTACTAACTCTCTCGATTCTGAAACACGCTGTTGGGATTGTTGGGATGTAGGTTTTCGGGAACCGGGTGAAACGGTCGTAGAAGTTTTGGGACTACCACCGCTCTTGTTAGATGGGGATCTTCGAGATTCCTCTGCAGCGTTGATTGACGACGTTTCAGATTGAGTAGTGCTAGTAGGATGGATGATTTGGGAAGAACTCGCAGATCGTGAAAAATCATCGATTTTCTCGTAATCTGATGAAATCGACAAAGTGTCTACTTCCGAAATCTTGATATATACAATAGAATTTTCTTTAGCATAGACAAACATATGCTTTCGATTATTGACGGCGAATGAATTGAGAACACTAGACTCAATTCCTCTTATAGCATTGTTAGGTTTTAATCTCCAATGGAGCGGAAATGTTTGTCTATATACCAAAGGACATTCGAATTGCCCAACTTTGAACTTTCTAGAAACGTTAAGTTGGCCATCATCGTCTTGTGTTTTTGAGAGAACATCGACCAAATAATTATCTACAGAGGACAAATCATTATCTTCAGATGAAGATTCAGAATCTGAAGAGTCATCAGGATTAGGTGGTACCAGGTATTTACTAATTACACAAAAGACCATAACATTAGCGCGAGAATTGCGTACTTTTTTTTATTATTATATAAAGTTGCAACTCACCTGCAATTATGAGTATGATTAAGGTCGGTCAATAAAATTATCCTATTAACACGTTCAGACACTTTTATAATACAGTTTCGTAAATGCTTAATAATTTCGGATCGTTTTCTCGGAGGAACTGCTTGAGAATAAAAATACATTTGTATACTGGTTTCTTGAGGTATAAAAAGCAGCCAGAATAATTGTTTGTGAACGACATTCCGCTTAATTGACTTTGAAGCGAGATCCGGTATATCATCATCCTCAGAAATATCAGAAATATCAGAAATACCAGATCTAATTCCGAGACCTGAAAAGAGTAGTTCATCATCTCCGTCATCAGGGTAATCATCGAACGCAGGAACCTGGGAGACGATTTGTTCTTCGGTTATTTCGCCATCACCAGGAGCTCCAAATGCAGGAGAGGCTTCACATCTACTGTCAGTCGACACCAGAGACTCCTCAATTTCATCGTCCTCGCTAATATAGAAACAATCTTCAACTTTATTTAATGTAAATGGTCTCATATCTGCTTTGCTTAAACTTTCTAGAAATAATTCATGACCAGGTTTTCCGTGTTTTCGACGAACAAATGATAAAGGAATGTTAAATGTTGTTGGGAAATCTACGAAAGGATTTTTGTTTCGTAGTTGCGTTTGAATAAATGATAATACTGAACGATCAACAGATTGTGACTTTAAGAGCATATGCATTATTTCCTCTTTCGTAAGCCAATCGATACGGCTTTGAGTTTCATTTAAAGCCTCCTTTTTATCGTCACTGAGACATTCATACAAAAACTTGTTTGAATTTGTACTGTAAAATAAAATGAATTATTAATTAATATGTTACTTTGACAATTACTTTGATCAAAAAATAGCTAATAACCTTGTTTGGTTAAAATCATTTTTATGTTCAGTTGAATGAGAATTATTAGCTTCATGAAATTGAGGCAAAGTCAAGCATATCAAACGCAAAGTTGCTGTGGTGTCATCAGAAGATTCTACTGGTGACGCATCTGTTCCAATAGACTCGGGAGAAAAGTCACATAATTTTCCATCAATAGTATAAGAATAAGACGTGGGCAAACTAGAGATGGGAAACTGGACAAATTTATCAGATTCGATTTTCTCCGCATCAGAACCAATCTGATTTGGATTTGTATTCTCAGTTTTTGGGATGGTCTTCATAGGTTTCTTAAAAATACACTCCAAACGGATGAAAAGCGGATTTTCTGCGCAGTTGAAGGTCTCTAAAAAGCTCCCAGGAATGTCTGTGACGTAATCATGAGCATCTACTGATGAATTACTTGACTTTTTGAACGGCGGACGATAATAATAATAGCTATTTTCCGATTCACAATCAGCAAAAGTAATCGGTTCAAAATAATGACCAAGTACGGCGACAAACTTCTGGTAGATGTCATTTGCATCTTCACTATAAAAGTAAAATAATGTTGAGCCCAAATATTTCTATTTTAGAATTTTCACAAACATACCTATCTAAATCCTGACGAGACGCCTGTACGTGAACATTGACATAGCCAGTAATATCAATATCAATATAAAAGTGTGCACACGAATCAATGGCCTTGTGGAAATCGTTTTCCGTGATTTTATGTTTCTGCAAAACACTAGCATAGATTGACCTGATAAATCCACGTGAATACAATTTTGTGACATTGTGAATTTCTTTTGCTACCAGATTGGAAACATCTGAACTAGTAAAGTTCATAGGATATTCAGGAAAAGAGCAACTAAGTAATATTGGATCCAATGGATTATTCACCGGAATTGAACTATCGTTAATTATACTTATAGGCTCGAAAGCAAGTGGTTGATCACGGTTGGTATAGGAAGATTCGCGAGGATAGTTACCAAGCGATGGTTCTGGCCGTTTGCACAAAAATATTAGTATCCCAAAATATGTAATCTTATTTTCTGCACTTATATCATTATGTTGGGCCATCGCATCCAACAATACTTTAAAAGAAGGTATGAAAATAAGAAGGAATGAACCAGAGTTCACGATTTTAATAAAGCATCGAGTCTCGTGAAGATTTAACGTATACGTAATAGCCGTCATAGTGTCTTGCAGTAATTCGGTCATTGACAATCCATTATTTATGTTTTTCAAAATAACTGAATCTTTACAATTATCAATAGTCGTATCGACTTCACCGTCAGCATACTTGCTCAAATTTTTCTCAACAAACAAGTGCAGTAAAGCAAAATCTCTATCAGTAGGCTTTAATTTTGCTATCAAATCACGATCAACGAAATAAGCCATATCTTTATTGAACTCATAAAGAACGGAAATAGAAAGTTTCCTCTGCGTAGTCGTTTCAAAAGGTGAACTCCTATGACTAGCGCTGCCACGTCTTAGATAAGGACTACTCTCTGGATGAACTCTAGAATCATTGTAATTCGAATCATAATTTCCAGAAGAAACTGATCTCTCGGCCTGTTGCGCGTTAACAACAGAACGTTGTGACCGATTATTATTAGATAAAAATGAAGGAAGATTATAACTTGCGACGATTAACCCACTGGAACGAAGCAATACAGATAATTGAAACAATTTCGACAGGTTAAACGTTTTTGATGTAGACAAGGCCAACGACTGAGGATGTTGTTTTGCACGAGACCTTGCTATATAACTAATTTGATCAAATGTTACTAACTGTGATAATTTCAATCTGTCCGCAGCAAATATTTTATTGACAAATGTTTCATAAAGAAATTTCATTTGAGAATGTTGTAAAGGTTCCACCCAAAGTTCTGTTATTATTTCGGTATCAGAAATAAAAATGTGATGTTGTACACCACATACAATTTTTTGATCTACAGATGTATCTGAGTCATCCTTTGGGAATTCCAATTCACGATAAAAGATTTTTTTATTTTTATGTTCGAAAACTAATAAACAATTTTCGTCCGATCGTGCTTGACAGAGATACTGAAAAGCCAATTTTTGTATAGCTATAATCCCTTTATTTATTTGAGAAATATCTTTGTCAAGGTCTGATAACCAAGACCAACGAGAATGTTTCAAGTAAGATCTGATTACGCAATTTCTGCCCGTAAACTGACGATCTAATGAGATGTCCTTTTCATTAAGCTCATAATCAATATTACGAATGAGGAATGAAGACAAAGGTCTCCGACAAATATAATAATTTTGGTTTTTATCGTTCTTTCCGTCGAGATCATTGATTAAATTGGTTATATAAATTATCTCTTTTTGACGGCGCAAATTATCAACATTGAAAAATGAAAATTTTACTGTGATAAGATAGCCAACTTCTTGCTTAATTCTTAGTTCGCAAAAACTGATTGGTGACATTTTTTCAGTATCCAATTGATTAAAGAATTTCACAAATACATTATCTGATGCGGTAAATGTAGACCATTTTGATAAATACTTTTTTATTGTTACTAATCGTTCTTCAATTATTACAGAGATATGTTTGGCCTCAGAAGACGGATCCAGATTCATGTTTGATTGTAATGTCTCGGCTGATAGTAAAAAATCAAATTTTGCGTCATCATACCAAAAATTAATATTACGAGAACTTTGCTCAGTGTTCCATAATTGTTTTAAAATCTCTACCCTAGTCATTGGAACAATTGAACGTTGTAATTGTAGCCTGTTAATGTCTTTAGGAGTCTTAAGTTTTTTGAGAAGTTCATCAGTTTCTAATATAGTTGTCAAAAAATTATATAATCTCGTGAACTTCCAAAAAAGTGGGTGATTGGGGTCATTATTTTGTCGAGCAGTTTGAAAATTAAGCAGATAGATGTCTAACTCTGTGTCTGCAAGCACATGGATCTCTATCCTAGGAGATTTAAGCCGAGATAATCCATTCGATTCACCAGTCCATTGTCCTTTAATTTTATATTGAATAGTGACATCTGGTAACCAAAGTCTTGACATTGCTATAGTAATCACTTCTGTCTTATTATTACCCTTTCCTGGACTCAAAATTATATTATCAACGTTGAATCCATGACGCATTCGTATAGATATGAGCTGTTGGACATCTACAAATATATAATATTCTAGAAATCGCGCAGGCATAGCCTCAATCTCAAGAGGTTGACTTCTTGGATCCCAAGGGAAATTATATGAATTACAATCACTAGCACTATTCAAATATCTCACTTGATTTTTCCTTTTGACAAAGTGCGTCTCCCTAATAAGCATGTGTTCATGATAAAAGTTGAATGAGCGATGATCACTTTGTGAAGAGGATGCAATAGATGAATTATCATCAGAAATGTCTGGGCAATTTTCAGAATATAAAAAAACGCCGGATGTTGCTGTAGTAACAAATTGAAGAACCTCAATGTCAGGAAGTAATCCAAAGTTGCAACATGGATCAAATCCCTGATGCGATCCAACCTGAATGATATTGCACCTTATGCCCTCTTTGCAAAGTTGTTGTATGATGTCATCGTCTGCAGACATGTGATCGAGAGTTGATTTAACAACACCATCTGTGATAATAGTTAAAGAAGGAAATCCTTCATCAGGTAGTAAGCTCTTAGCAAATAAACCAGCATTGAGACTATAAGCGAGATTTGCGCCACTCGAGCCCAATCGCCATAAGTTTTTTTTATTATCCATGAAAGTATCAACATCATCTTCGGTCTTTGATCCAACCACATCCATCTCATATGCTACTGGAAATTTAGCTCTGGAAAGCTTTTGCCGCAACTCCGCCACTTCTTGTTGAAAATTAGTGAGCTCTGTGTGCAGGTTATTGATTATATCAGCAACATTATTTTTTGTCACAATAACACCATTTAAAAGAACTCTCATAGTCGGAAAGTCCCTTATCATAGGCAGTAAATTTGCGTTTGATGCGAAATGAGAACTTTCGGCTATAACGGTAATCGATATTTCGGGTTCAAACTATTTAATAGAATAGGAAATAAATTAAGCACACCATTGAAATTCAAAAGCATGTAAATACTAACATGCAATGCTTTATCTCTATCCAAGTCCTGAATAGTAAAAGGCTGCACAAGACCCTCAATACACCGATACAGGCTGTAAAATATGCATACCATTTAAGATTATCAAAATATAAAAATCTTAAGCAAAGAATATATATATATCATACACTTTTATTGCTTCGGATATAAGTACGCCCTTTCTGTTGTTATAATAAATAGTTGCCAAAGAAGTTGTAACATCCAAAAGAAATATCATGCGATATTTTGTACATAACGTGATAATACGAGTATTCGGCATTAGTTTATAAGAAATGCCATCGTCCTCTTGAAGATCAGGTAAATTCTGTGGTGTATACACATCATTTGCTTTCCTTTCATTTTGAGATCTAATTAGAGTGCTGAGTTTTGTATTTGATACGTACAAAACTTGAATATTCTACGTGAACATGTTTGAAAAAAGTACAATTACTTTATAAACCATTATTGACCAAAAAGAATTCATATTGATTTAAACATACATCGTCTTTTTCGTAATTAAGAGGTTTAAAGAGTCGTTTAAGAAGCCATTTATGATGATCAACTTGCGTAAAATTGGGTTTCTTTACGAGTAATATAACAGTTCTAGCTTCTGTGCACTTGAAAACAAATCAACAGGAACAACGTAAGTAGCTGGTGAGTAATACGTTACAAAAAAAACATTAAAACTAACCTCTCGCCCACTCGTCCCAATAGGCGTCCGGTTTGGCGGTAACGTCGTCATTTCATAATTTTGTTATATTTAAGAGTTCAATGCTTTCGAATGCAAATTATGGTCGCTTATTTAGCTAGGGCTCATACAGTCTCGGATTTTACCAAATATGGGGTCGTCTAAAAGCCAGGTGTGTTCACGTGATCGAAAGCCAATCAAATCGTAAAATTTGATCTTCGGATTAGTCCGACGAGACTCTCTTATCTGTTATCAGTCATAGGGCATAAAATATATGAATTTACTATATTTTCTTAATAAAATTTTTTAAAAAGAAAAATTTTCTAGTTTTAAAAATGTTATTATATGTAAAATTTTATGTTAAACAAAGCTTACTTAGGCGACAAAATAGGTTGTTTTAGTAAAAAAATAAGTTTACTACTGTATATATTAAAGTAAAAAATACCAATTTTTCTATATATAGTCATACCTGAGTTATATTACCTCTTTTTTTCTAGAGCATTTTTGGAGATATAACTAAGGTGGGGATATAACTCAATACATAAAACATATAAAAACATATAAAAAAAGAAATTTATTTTATTTAAATCTGGAAATATAACTTAAGTTAGAATATAATCTAGTAGAGATATAAGGGCGCTGACATTTATTACCTAATATCCATTTCTATAGGACCCCACCCCCAGGTAAGATCTATAAATAGAATTTTAGCCAATCAAATTTAACTAAGGTAAGATTTTTCTTGACCCCCCACCCTCTAAAATATTACCTAATAAATATCAGCGCCCTAATCAAGGTATAACTGTAAAACTTTTTTATTATTAAGGTAATTTATTTCAGATTCTTAAGTAAAATTGTTCAGCATAAAATTTTATGACAATAATAAAGAATAAAAACCCATTTTTATAAGCACTTTACTAGTAAAAAATTGTATTAAATTTTTGTAAAAAAATTTAAAATTTTTTTGCAAAAACTTTTACTTAATTTTTTACTAATAAAATGCTTGTAAAAATGGTTTTTATTTTTTAATATCGTTATAAAATTTTATGCTAAACAACTTTAATTAAAAGCCCAAGATAAATTGCCTTAATAAAAAAAAGTTGTATATAGAAAAATTGGTATTTTTTAATTAATATATAGCAGTAGGACTCGATATATACATAGATAGGTTAGGTTAATTATAAAATTACCAAAAATAGAAAGATCTGCAAAAACCCCTCAAAAATAAGCAAAAAATTACTATAAATAAAAAGATCTGTATAAAAAATACCAAAAATAAGCAAACTAATATCTAACCTATATATATATTTCGGGATCCTATAGTAGTATTTGGTCTATTACTGATCTATTATGCATTGTTTCATATTGCAGATTATAACTATTTATACAGTACCAGACAGCAAAAACTATCTATTTTTTTGGCATTGCTTCTTACAAATTTATTATTTGTAATTAAATTACAAATTTGTAAGACAGATTTTTTTTTTTGCATTTAGCGATCTTGCCTTTTTTATTATAAACAGCGCAGTCTTAGCTGCCTTGTACGAGTACAAAATATGACTACTAACGTTCTATGTAAAAAAGACTCTTCAAGCAATAACTAAGTTACCTGCCCAAAGCGATCTGCCATACCAAACATTTGCCTCAATCCTGTCTCAGAATTTAGCTTCCGAGTTATATTCCGTTAATCACCAACTGGTGCTGGATGCCATATCAAGACCGCCTTTCTTTTCTTAAAATTTTACTTTCTTCACAAAGAGCATGTAAAGAAAAATGGAAAAGATTAAAACAGAAACAAAAAGAAAATGACTAAGTATAAAAAGAAAGGAAAAAAGAGGAAAAAAGGAAAAACGAAAGAAAAGAAAAAAAAAAACAAAAAAAGGAAAAACAACAAAGAAAACAAAATAAATCTAGATAGATATAGTCAAAGTCTATACTAAACTCGTAAAAATTATACAGTATGTTCTATACGATCTCAGTACTGTATTACAATAAAGAATGTAACTACGTAACCCTACATCTTCTAAGAGATCGAGATCCACCAATCCATAATTTAATTTAAACCCATCCGTTAGATATGAGTCATTCACCGGTACTATGTGGCCACTTGACAGCTTTGCGAGCACGTGACTTCATGTGACTTCGTGCACTAGAGTTTTCATTCTCGGATATAAACAATGTTGATCTTCTGAAGAGGTATGCCAAAATCGCCACTTTTTGGAAAAATTACAAGAAAAACTGAGTAGCAGGCAAAATAAACCAACGTAAAGAGAGTGTAGTAGTTTATATATATAGAATAGTAAAGTTATACAGGTTTCTGCTTCTACTCTGCCACAGCTCTGCAGATACTTGACAAAAGCTTCTAGTTTTTACCAACTACTTTTTTTATAGTTTTGTAGTCTTCTACCGGGAAGTCTCAAACCCAAAGGGAACCTCTATTTCAGCTTATAAGTTTTGTTGCAAGTCCGTTTGATAGTTGTTGGTTCGAGGGATCATTGGAAAGAGTTTAGTAACAGATTTTTTTTTAAAAAATTAATAAGGGTTTAAAATTTAGCAACTTTTATAGTAAAACAAGAATTTGGCGCAGAACAATTGACTAGTCAGATTGATGCCTAATCACATATGAGCAATTTGATTAATTAATATTTATTATTTAAAATTACTAAATAAGTACAATATATAGACAAATTATAATTAGCCAATTAAAACTTGTATTATGTACAATATTAACCAATCAGAGCTGGTATTATATACCTTAAATTTGGTATACTCTAAAAAAAATAGATAGTTTTTGCTATCTGGTACTATAGCTACCAAATTGTTAATCATTAATATACTCTGAGTTAATAAGTTTAATATGGGCTAGGTGCTAAGAAAAAGGTCCAAATTGACAAAACAAAAGATCTTCAGAAAATCAATTTTTGTTTGTAAATCTTATAATAATTTATAAGAAAATACAACCTTTAAAGAGCAATACAGCAAAATTTTATTAATACAACTACTCATGTATTTTAAGTAATAAAATGATTCTAATATCCTTCTAAATCAATTTATGTAATGTTACAAGTGACTATAGCCTTCAATATAGTACTTGCAATACAGCATACAGTAACAGGGATCTTGTAAGGGTCAGAGAAGATATAAAGCAGTGTGGAAGTGAAATATTATTTTACGAAAGTGGTTTAGTTTATATTTATTAAATAACAAGAGTATATTTATTGAGCAAAGATATATTTTATTTATTTAGATAATAATATTCAAAGGATATAACTATTTTTAAGCATGTAAGAGAAGAGGAGGGAAATCTAAGTCTAAGCTAAAGAGCTAATGTACAGAAGGTCAGAAAGCTAGAGTTTATATATCTTTTTAGAAATACATTCGGGTTTTTTTTTTTTTTTTTTTTTTTTTT
>QKWP01000057.1:94378-110242 GCA_003550325.1 Gigaspora rosea | reverse complement strand
AATTTTTTTTTTAAAGAGAGGTCTATTCTCTATTTCTTTATTAATGATTTGCAGATAATTACATATATAATTATATGTAGGGATTTGCTAATCTATGGGGAAGTAGAAGTAAGAGCTAGTTTACTTTCGACCTAATTCTTTACTAGAATGGTCGTAGACCTCTAGCTTTCGAGTAATTTGTGTAGGGATAAGTGTCCAAGTGTTATAGAGAGTTGAATTTTTTTCTGGATATATAAGAGAGTAAGAGATTTGGTTGGTGTCAAAGTTGGTGTCGTTAGCGGCGATGGGCAGGGAACTGCTTCATTATGTCGTGACATTCGGAAGGGAAGCCAAATTTCTTTGTATATGAATTCCATTATAGTGTGGAGGATCAGAGGTGTGTGTCTTGTTGGAGGAGTTTAGTGTTGAAGGGTGCCGCCTATGGGAAGTTGCTGTTGTATGTAAAGGTATATATATGAGTTGATAAATCTATCTACGTTGTATAGGGGTAATTCAAGTTTAGTAGCGATTTTGATGAGAATTCTCTTCATTCTGTATTAAAATTAAAAGGGTTACTGATGCAAGTTAGTAGGTGTGGTACATTTTCTGAGGCTAAGTAGCATTTTGGGCATAGGTGATTTGGGTATTTCGATTGATTCCAGAGATAGAGAAGAAGGTGGGTTGGAAATTCTTTAGCTAGTAGTTTCACCTTAAAATTTTTTAGGTTGGATGCGGAGGGGTTGGTGTATAGACCTTTTGGTTTGTTATTGTATGAGAGAGAGTTCAAGGTGAGGTTCCATTGGATTTTAGCGTAGGTTAGGTATTGGTCCTATAAGGATATCCTCTGTTGATTATGCCATTTTAAGTCGTTTGTAATCTGATGGAGTTGTTTTAATACTGTTTTTATAG
This sequence comes from Gigaspora rosea, assembly GCA_003550325.1. Taxonomy (NCBI): domain Eukaryota; kingdom Fungi; phylum Glomeromycota; class Glomeromycetes; order Diversisporales; family Gigasporaceae; genus Gigaspora; species Gigaspora rosea. Next base: position 109,354 of record QKWP01000057.1, on the reverse strand, counting down.
GTTGTATACAAGGGGTGTCCATTAGCAGTGGGGTATATCTGTTATAAATAAATTTGTGTGGTGTTAGATCTAGCGGGAAGGGTGAAGGTAGATTATCAATTGTTAGGTCTTTATCAAAGACCACGGTGATTTCTCTATCGATGAATAGTGAGAATAGTGTTCGTAATATAAAGGGGAAGGGAGTTCCATCTAGTTTTTGTTGTTTAAAGTGTTGGAGACTGATTATGTGTTCGATTGTTTGTATTAGTGGTGTGTTGTTGGTAGTAATATTTATTTTTGCCGTGGAGTCTATTGTTGTGGTGATGAATGTCAGGAGTGAAATTAGTGCATTCATTTTGGATGGCCAGTGTAGATTATAACAGTGTAGAGGGTCTTTTCTGGTGTTTATTTTGTATATTGCCGTATGTTTCTTTATTTCAGTTATTTTCTCTATTCTGGTAGATAGCTGTATGGATATTTCCTTTTTTTTAAAGTTTGTGGATGTTAATAATTCCCAAAGGGAGGTTGGAGGGTTTTCGAATAAGGGTAAAGGTCTAGGTAGTATTGGTTCGGGTTGTATATTACGGGGTGTTGGGAATGGGTTGGATGATAGTGCCCTGTGGAAGTCGGTTAGGTCAGTATATATTATACGTTTGCAACTGACTAGTATGTTATATATCCGGTAATTATTTAGTGTAATATAGCAGTGTTTCGTTTTGTTTTTTCTGTCTTTGAGCTTGTAGCCTGTACATGGTTCAAGTCAGCCTGATAGGTTCGAATAGACGTAGTGTTTCCCTTTGTAGTTGGTTGAGTGGGGGTTGAATATTCTTGCGATTTGTTTGTCCCTTGTAATTATCCATCCTTATTGATTGGGGTCCATAGTGGAGTTGTGAAAGTGTTAGGGTTTACTAATTTAAAAGAGGGTGCTGTCGTAGATATGATGAGTTCGTGTATTTGGTAAAACCATTTTGGGGTCCTCCCTCTAATAATCTTTTTTATGTTGTGTTGGAAGTTTTGCCAGTTTAGGAACCTGTCATTTTTCCAGTTTAGGAACTGCTCTATACAACTTATATTGTGTTCATTGAGTTTCTCTTTATAATAGACTCCTTTAGGGTGATTTGATAATATGTTGTTGATGGTGGTTCCCATTATGTTCAATGTGATGGGCCAGTTATTTAGGGGTCTGACTAGTTTTAGATGTAGTTTATGTAGTGTGAGTACGGCTTGTGCGGTGTAGGTATGGAATTGTGATGTAGGAAAGACAGGTTCTTCTTCTAGAATTGAGACATTAGATATAGTAGAAGCTTGTAGTTGTTGTATTCTGAGTTTTAAGTATGAATTGTCAAAGTGGGGGTGGTTTAATCCCTTGATTAAAATGGAGGTTAAGGTTGAGAGTTGGGCTTGTTCTAGGTCGCGTAGGGCATATATTCCAGTGCAGAAGAGGAATGAGTTAGGCACTCCTCTTGCTAGTTTCCCTTTCTGTTTTACGGTGTTGAGGTAAGTTCTTTTTATAGTTTTCATTTGTGTAGGGTTTAAATATGATGAGAGAAGTCGATATTGTAAACAGGGGGTAATAACGTGATTGATTATGTATATCACTTGTTTTTCTGTGATTTTGGCAAATTTTAGTTTCTTTAAATTGGTAGTGATTTCGTGGATAATTAGTTTTTGAATGTGGGTGTGTTTTCCATTAGCTGTATACCAGGCCCCGAGATATTTTAAAGGAGTGTTATGTGGTAGAGCCATTATTTTGGTGTTGTCAAAGGTAATTAAGGGATATGAGAGTATATGTAGTGAGTTTGTGATAAGGAATGATTTCTCAGGGTTGACTCGAATGTTATTAAGCTTGTAAAAACTAGTTGCAGTGGCTAGTATATCCATTAGTGTTTTCTTATTGGGAGCGACCCACAGGGAGTCATCCATATAGGCCATGATCGAGGTATTAATTTCCTTTGGTGGAGAAATAGGGATTGTACTAGTGTAGCCAATATAACATTGCTATATGGTTGAGATTAGAGGGTCGTAGTATATTTTCCAGAGGAGAGGGGAGAAAGTCTCTTCTTGGTCGATACCATCCTGTACTGGATATAGTTCTGTGAATCCTAGGTCAGTAATTACACGGTTAGTTCAGTGTGAAAGAAGGTAGGTTAGGAGTTCTACTATTGGCAAAGGAATTTTTATTCAGTGTAGAGCCTTTTTTAAAGTTGCTATGTTGACAGAGTCAAAGGCCTTGAACATATCTTGCGATAATGCCCATATTTCTTTTCCGTTTGTATTAGTATCTTCGATCATTTGTGTAAGTTGCGTGACTGGCTGTACTATGGACTGGTGAGGGAATGCTGCAAAGTTCATAGGGGAGAGGACCTCATAGCGCATTATTATTGTGGTTAATCTGTTATTTAAGATCTTTGTGAATAGTTTCCGCGTATGGTCTATTAAGGTTATTGGCCTCGTAGTGCTCAGGTTGAATTGTATTTTTTCTTTTTTGGGATAGGCCATATATATATTTGCTTGTAACCACTGGTTGGGTACACAGTTGAGTTTTAGGCAGTTATTAAAGATGTTAAGAAGTATTTCCAGGGCTGAGGTGGGGAGGTTTTGCAGGATCTCATTTGAGATGGGTATGGGACCAGTCGCTTTATTTTTTGGGGTTTGCGATATGGTTCGTCAGAGTTCATCTATTGTAATAGGTTTAGTGACTGGTTTGTAAATTGTGGAGTCGATCTTTTTTATAGGAAGATAAATTTCTTCCCATTCTGCTTGCCAGTCTGTATTTTGAGGGTTAGCTTTGGTCCATAGTTTAAAGTGTCTCCTGATGTGTTCTTTGATTTCTGTTTTTTCTGTTATGACTTGGTCAGAGAGGATGATTTTATTGGTTTTAACTAGCTCAGATCTTCGTTGTAGGATGCTATCTAGCATTCGACTAGTATTGTCCTTAAAGTCATCATATCGCCTGTTTATGTAGAAGTTTATACATTTATTCTGTTCTTGAAGTTTTTCTAGATTTCTAGCTGCCCATATGGTGTGTTTAATTTGTTTGAGATTAATAATAGTTTGTGTGAGTGTAGAAGTAATATCAGCTGGGATGAGAGGTTCAATATCTAGTGCAGCTAGTTTGGCAGCTTTTGTTAAGAATTTGTTGCAAGAGTTTATTGTGTCGACTGTAGGAAGGGATGATGCATTTGTTAGTCGTCTAAGACATTTGTTCATAAATTTTAGTGCAAGGTGGAAGTGAGTAGTCTTCAAGGAAAATGCATAAAAGGGCTTTGGGGATTTGAATAAGAAGGGTATGTAGTTGTTAATTATTTGTTTTATCTTTGTGGCCCATTTGTTCCATGTCTTGTTTAATATAGTTATGTTCTATGTTTCTTCGGCAATAACGTTCTAGTTGCATTTGTCTATTTCTGAGACGAAATCCTCTCAGTTTTCTTTTGTCATCTTTTCGTAGTGGTATATCTTCCTCTTTTTTTTCTTGTTTCTAATGGTTTTTTGTTTTGAAATGTCTATGTTCCAAGATGTAATAATAATTCAGTGATTGCTATCTGTGATGTAAGTAGCATTAATTAATTCTATTTTTTTCATATCTAGGAGTTGCACCATATGTCGTCAATCTGACTAGTTGTATTAGGGCCGATCCAGGTGGGGTCCGTTATGTTGTGGAATGAAAGTAGGCTAGTAGCGTTGGCGGAGTTGAGGTTTTGGAAGAGTTGGAATTTCTTGTTTCGGTCTTGGTTTGCGTTGAAATCCCCTAGAATGATAGCATTCCAGTTCTTATTCTTTGCTTCTAGAAACTAGGCGAAGACTTTTTCTTGGGTTTTTTTGTATAACTCTGGGTGGTTTGCTTGTGATGGTATGTAAGTGAAGATGATGTGAGTTTTGTTAGAAGGAAAGTAGAAATCAATGTAAATTGCAGACCCAGGTAGGGTTTTAATGTCATGTATGTATGGTTGTAGTTCGTTGTAAACCATAATTGCAGTGCCTAGGCTTGTGTCTTTCTGTTGGGGGTATATTGTATGAAGTTTGAAGAGTATATGTGGTACAGAGAGTTGGAGAGATTTTTTGTTTTGTTATCAGTGAGTTTAGTTTTAGTAATGGCTATGATATGGAGGTTTGATTTTGCGCAGTATTCGATCCAGTTTTGTATTTTAAGTAGTTGTGATATTCTGCAGATATTATGGGTAGAGATTCTAATATTGTTGTTGATTTCATCAAGTTTTATAATGTTTATTTCAGGTTCCGACAGTTGTGCCGGTAATTGTGTTTCATTTTCTTTTTCAAACATCATCATAATCATAGAGGTCCCAATCTGGTTTTGGCTGGTTGAGTAGTTGGAATAAGTATGGTGGAGTAGTTCTGAAGTCGAATTTTTCACGAAGTACGTCGATAGTAGGAATGACCTTTTCATAGTCGGATATCAGTAAATCTGTGAATAAGGTGGGTAGTGTTTTTTCGATAGTTTTCTTAAGAGTTTCGAGATCGTTTAGTAGTCTCAGTCTTTTGTTGGGGTTTGCAAATTGGTTTCGTTCTTTTACGGGAATTTTTAGCCAGTTTTGTGAGAGTTGTTGGAAGAAATAGAATTTTCGCAGCTTCCTTGCAGTAATAACTAGTTCCTTGGAGCTTATGATAGGTATGTTAAATTCTATTTTTTTGATTTTCCTGAAGTCCCAGGGGAGTTTAGGCTTGTTAGTGAAGTTGATCTCAGTATACACATTAGATAGTAGTTCTGGAATATGGTATTCATCTATTACTTCTGAAATAAAGTTTATTTACAGTGGTACAGTCCATTAGTGGGAAGGTGTATTCGCCTTTTAATTTTAGGTCTATTGGTTCTTTTGGCAGGCGTTTTTTCTGACCAAGATAATCATTAGGCAGTCTCTTGAAACAGTAGTATTCCTTTAAGATATCTATATGTTGTTTGAAATCTGACTCATTTTTAGCAGCAAAGGGAAATAAATGTCGGATCTCAACGTTTAATTCCTGTGGGGTAATTGGAAGTTGTGGTTTCACTTCTGCTACCAGTAGTGAGAAATATGAGGCCAGGAGTTCTTTAAAGGTGTAATAATTGCGCAATTCCCTACAATATTCTGAGAGGGATCAGAGATCGGCGTATTTTGTGATAGGGAAGTGGTTGGTTATCTCGGGAGTCAAGTCTGCAGGGTAGGGTGGGAGTGGCATGCGTGTGTGTTTAAAGTATGCCTCAGGGAGTTGTTGGAATGAGAATATCAATCGGAGCGTGCTAACTATCTGGTGAGTATCGTAGTGGTCGATAATTGGTAATTGGAAAGGTAATATGGAATGGATATTTTCGTCCATGTCATCTGGGTGTTCAGGAAGAGGGACGATAGTTTCATTGAGTATATTTTTTGCTATTGTACGAGCAGTTGTAAAGTTGATATGCTTTTCCATTTTTCCAAAGCCCCATAAATAGAAAATCCAGCTAGTAATCTCATGGCCATTTAAGTCTATGAAGTCTAGGTTCTTCAGATAGTCAATTGCAATTTTTTGCCGTAGGCCGAAGAATATTTGGTCCCTATTGGTTTTATTGGTTATCGGTATGTTGTATAATCTTTTATATCGATCTATAGCTTTGTTTAGTAGTGTAGAGAACTCTATTTGATGGGGCTTGAACTGAGGCTATTCGGGTGAAGGAATGAAAGAAAGCTGTATCTTTGTGGCGTAGCTTTGCATTGATTGCAGTCGGAATTTGGATATTGGTCGGATTTGTATTTAATTTTTGTCTAATAAAAGCTGTGAGGTTTTCTTTTGATTGCAGAATTTCCATGATTTTGTCTGTGTTCCAGGTCTTCTCGTCGAAATTGTCAACTCTCAAGTTTTGTCGTATTTCTTTTAGTCTTTTCTTTACTTGGTCTTTCCATTCGTATATAATTCCTCGTCGGGGGACTTTATTATGGACGGTAGTGCTTTTGCTAGATGCTATCGCACTGTAGGTGGGTTTGGGAGGTAAGGTTGCTAGGTGTGTTTGATGTGGTGATTCTGATTCTGATTCTATTGTGTTGTCCGACGTAATTTCCATTTCGGTATCCTCTTGCTTGTTTGCCATGTTTTCAGATAGTGGGTGTATTTTAGGCTCGGCGATGTCAACGTCAAAGAAATCAGCTTCTGTAAATATTGGATGGTATTGGTCGTTCGTCCGGAGAGTTAGGTCAGAAGAAACTGCATCGGATCCGGTGCCCAGGTCCGGCACTTGTAGTGTTGAGGTCAGCTGATCGGTCTGTTGAGTTGTTGTGTTGGTCCCGTGATCTACATAAGGGTTATCATGGGAAAATGTCATGGGTGCTGATGTGGGTCCTGGAAAGATTTTGTGGTTTGTTGTGATCGGAAGGTCTGCTGATGTCACAGATGAAATATTCGGGGTCTCAGTGGATTTCCCCAAGTTTTCTATATTTTTTTCGCTATTATTATCTGGGAGAGTGTCCCAGGTATTTCTGTCGAAGGGATAGCGGTGGTTTTTATTTTCTTTGTAGTATGGTCTTTGTCGTCATAATCTATATCCATGGCAGTATGAGGAGTGGCACAGATATACATGTCTGTACTTTCGTTTTCATGGTCTTGGGTATACATGAGGACGAAAGCATTTCGGGTTCTAAAACCCGAAATTAAAATTTGAAGATGAAATTGTTTTTGACCTATTTTACTTGAAAGACGAAGTTATTTGATACTTTTTTTGAATAGACGAAATTATAAGGAACATATCTATATAAATTTTATTTGCTCTTCCTTATAAAAAATTTTAATTTTTTCTAATGAAGACGAAATAGGCCTTTTTTAAAAAATCAATTTCGGTGGCATCACTAGTCTTGTGTTGCTGACATAGTCGGCAACAATTTTGTTGAAGAAGGTGGTGTACAAGCGGTTTGGGTCCTTCTATGCTTGATTTTGTAGTCCGGAAATAGTGGCAGTAGCTCAATGCTATTATTTATCTAACCTTAATTATGTTTGTGTACGAAAAACACTCTTTGCCGTAGTGATTTTGTTGTTTATATGATTTGCAGGGGTGTATGGAAAAGAGTTTATGTTAAATCTAGAAATACATTCGTATAAAAGTATAAAAGTATAATTTAATAATAGTATAAAAGTATAAAAGTATAAAAGTATAAAAGTATAAAGGTATAAAGATATAAAGGTATAAAGGTATAAAGGTATAAAGGTATAAAGGTAAAAGTTATAAAGGTATAAAGATATAATGGTATAAAGGGCCATTCCATACTTATGTTCTACTGTTCTGTATCTCTATTATGTTATGCTAAAATATTCTCAAAATGTTCTAGTTTTTAATAATGAAAAACCTGTTCTATAATAGTAAAAAAATTACTTTTGAAAAAATTGTCAATTTGGTCCCTTTTTCTAGTACCTAGCCCATGTAATTAACAATTTGGTAGCTATAAATAGTTATGATCTGCAATATGAGCCAATAAAAATAAACAAAACAATACGAGTGATAAACCAAATACTGTATAAAGTTTGCAAATTCACAAATATGCTTATCTTTTTATTAAGACAACAAATTTTATTATTTAAATAAACTTTTTTTTTTTTAAACTTTAGAGCCCGGGTACTATGGCCAGGATTTTATTAGAGTTATTAGGACGTAATATTTATTACATGAATGAGTATACAACTAGCTATTTAAATAAACTTTGTTTAGCATAAAATGTTATATATAATAATACTTTTAAAACTAAAAATTTTTTTTTAAAAAATTTTATTAAGAAAATATACAAAATCATACAAAAATCATATAGTATTCTACAAAAATATAATTATATGTAAAGTTAATTTTTTTAAAAGCAATAGATATTGCACATTTATTATTATAAACAAACTACAGTTACACCTCCTATAGTCATACTACTGATATAAAGATATTTTTAAAACTAATGAAAAAAATTAATTTTTTCAATATTAAAAATTTTATGTTATAATTTAACAAAAAATTTTTAATATTGAAAAAATGAATATTTTTTATTAGTTTTAAAAATATCTTTAAATATCAGTAGTGTGACTATAGTGAGGGGTGATAGTGGGGTAACTGTATTTAAAACTACCTATTATAAACCTGTGGGTTAATAGCTAGTGGTTGTGCTCCCGGGTCATTGCTGATTGTTTTGCAAGATTGCCAGTTTGAGTCCTACTACAGGAACATGAATAACTATACATGATCACATAGTGGATAACAAAAGATGAAACTAGGATGCCAGGACCATGATCAAGCTCAGCCACAAAGTGTGTGTAGATACTTATGGTGAAATTCCAGTTAAAAGAATTTAATGATAGTTCTAGTTAAAACCTCTAGTTGTAAACAGGTTTTCTAGCTATAAGTATACATGTTGGCAAAATCCCAAATTACTATAGTTTGGGATTGGTCCACACCCAAATCCCAAATATATCACAAATTAATTTCTCAAAAACTTTATTAATAATCTTTGTTTAAACAAATAGTAGATATTCTTATTATTATAAATAATATATTTGCAAAATTTTAAGACTACTTTTTTGATTTAATCTTTTACAAATAGCAATTGTTTTTTTTTAAATTTGGGATTTGTTCATGTTTTGCCAGCAAGTATAGCTATAAGCTAGTTGTAAACAATTAGGATAGTTCTAGTTAAAACCTTCAGTTATAAATAGGTCTTCTAAATTTTATCCAGTTGTGAATAGAGCTGCAAACATTTAGAAGGTTCAAGGTAGTACATCACTCTTTACATTATATAAAATTTATATATAATTATATTAAACGTCACGTCACATACATCACGTCAAATGTCATAGTATATGTTCATTGATATTCTAATGTTTGCAGCTCTAGTTGTAAACAATCTAAAATATACGTTGTACCAATTTAATAAAGAAAAATTTGGGCTTAGAAAGACCTGCCCTTACCTGAAACAGAAAGATGACCAATTAAAAGACTTTGAAAAAATTAGAATGAAAAGGAAACACTAGGGCCAGATGGTGTAGAATAACAAAGGAGCCAATTATATTGAGGTTCTTCATGAAGAGTTGGATGGAAAGTAGAGTAATTCTGTTTCTCTACGGAATGAAAATTTCTATAAAATATATTGGGTTGGAAGCTGATAACACTGCTGAATGGGTATAGTAAGAATAGGACGATTCGAAGAACTGAATATGGAATTAGGAAGATATAGACGGATTATAGATTGTTAGGATAAATTAGAAAATAAATCTATAATAAAAGAAGTATAAAAGATATAGAGGGCCCTTTGGATCTTTATAACTATTAAAATAAAATAAAAAGTGCGCCAAGTGTGCTCTGATAGCAGTAAGCCAGAAGGTTAAAAAAAAAAACTATCTATTAGGCCATGCAAATTAAATTAGTTAATTCTCGTCACATAGAACAAACAAATAGGGCCCAGCCAGCCGGCAAAAAATATTATATTTAAAAAATTTTTTAATATAAAAAATTTTTATAAATTTTTTTTTCATACAAGAATAAAAAAAATTTTACAATTTTANTTAAAAAAAAAAACTATCTATTAGGCCATGCAAATTAAATTAGTTAATTCTCGTCACATAGAACAAACAAATAGGGCCCAGCCAGCCGGCAAAAAATATTATATTTAAAAAATTTTTTAATATAAAAAATTTTTATAAATTTTTTTTTCATACAAGAATAAAAAAAATTTTACAATTTTATTAGTTTGCGTGGCCTTATATAAATTTTATACAAATTGGTCAAGATCTTAAAAAAATTTATCAGAAATATTTTTTATTTACTATATAAAAATCTAATATACTATATAGATCATATGAAAAATGATTTACGTTCACTTTCTTAAAAAAATGTTCTAAATAATCTTAATTTACTATTTTTAATATACTTAAGAGTGCTAATATTTATTAGATAATATTTTAGAGAATAAGGGTCAAGCCAAATTTACTTTATATAAAAACTTTAACCAATTAAATTTAACTAAATATATTACCTAGTAGTAGTATTGTGCATTGAATATATTCAAACTATGTTTTTTGTTTAACATTCAAAATTGTCCAAATCTGTCTAAGCCTATATTTAAAACTTAAATAATTAATAAACTAATTTAATAAAAATGTAATTATATATTAGTTACAAAACATGTTCTTTTAAAAAGTTTCAAATACTGTTACTTATAGATCAAATGAGTTGACTTATTTAATTTTATATATAATCGATATTTTATAATAAATCATAGCGAACATTTAATAAAAAATTTTATAGTGTGTGAATAAGGCTTTTTATATATAAAAGTATTTTTTTTACTAAGCAAAGCATTTATAATTTCTAAATAAACTTTGCAAAACCAACTTTTCTGATTCCAATGATAGTTAAATTATTAAAATCGCATTAGTATATGATGCATAGAGCTGCAAATATTTAAAAGGTCCAAGGTAGTACATCACTCTTCACGTCATATAAAATTTATATATAATTATTTTAAACATCATATCATATACGTCATGTTATACATTATAGTATATGTTCATTGATATTCTAATGTCTGAAGCTCTAATAATACGATATGAGTATTTATTGATTGTTTACTCTAGGGTTTTTATTATGATCAGAAATGTGCAGCATTCCACTTCTATATAAGGCAGTTAGTAAAACAGGAACTAAACAATCTATGTGATATCATATTTGAAAAATAGCTAATAGAGAGCTGTTTTTTAAAAAAGGTTATATTTGAAAGTAGGTATCATATTGAAGAAAAATGTTATATTTGAAAACAACTAAATGGCAAAATAGGTATAAGTAAAAAAATGCTAATAGGGTAATTTTTATAAATCTTATATTTGAAATATGCTAATGAAAAATCTAGGGTATAATAAAATCGAAATTGAAAAAATACCAAAATTGGAAAAATGCAAAAATCAGAAAAAAGCAAAAAATGGGTAAAAGTTTGATCTAATGTTTGAAATGTAGCTTATATATACCAAACCAAAAGTGCTAACCAAAAAAAATTTTACTATGTTGCTCAAATATAATCTCACATAGATTATTTGGGTTCTAGTAAAACTGTGCTAATTTTTACTATGAAATTTTGACCCTTTAATTACGAATTATATTTAAATTAAATTTATTTAAAAATAGAAAATAACTATACTTAACTAGAGAGAAATCTCTTCTCTGTTACACATATTATAATCTATATATAAGTATTCTTTTTTTTTGTTAATATTATTTTTAGGTTTTTTTTTTCTAAACTAATTTTTTTTTTGTAGCTGTTTTTTGTCTTTTCTTTGATACTTTTTGAAGTTCTTATATGCTGGAGCCGTGCTTTGGTTATCATATATTGGAGTCATCAACTGGGTATCATCGTATATTAGTAATAGTAATTCTGTTTGTTATCATTTGTATATTGGTGCCATTGTACTAGTGCTTCGTATATGCCTTTGAATTGTTAATAGTATCGAAAGTTTCAAGTTGCCGTTTTGGCATTACTGCTAATGTCATTCATAGAGCATTACTTTTTTTTTGTTTGTATCTTTTCATTTATTTGTTTTTTACTAACTGCTTGTTTGTTTGCTACTGAGTTAATATATTTGTTAGTGTTGATTTGGTGTTATCATTAGGGTTTCAAACCAGTTTTAAATTTAAACCCATGACCTGTCGGGTCAAGACTTGCAACCAACTGGATATCTGAATTAATTTGGAGGTAACCCAGATACTCGACTAAATTTGAGTGATCTAGATATATATAGGGTGTGATCAATTAAAATAGCTCATTTTTACAATTTTTTAAAAAATGAGTTTTTATTAGATTCATATAAATTTTGATATGATTGACACTTTTCAATTATAAATGAAAGTTGATATGCATAATAAAAAAATCAAGATAATGTAAAAGAAAAATTATATAAGGCTGCGTAGAGCTAGCACATTACAAGGTTACTCAATAGTCACATGTTATCTTTAACCAATCAAAATCGTAAAATTTGATGAATCCCAAATCAGTCCAAAAATCAAAACAAATAATTAAACTCAATTATCTCAAAATAAGATATATATAAAAATGAGCTGTTTTAATTGATTACACTCTATATAGGATAACTTTCTCATGATTGGTCAATTTTATACAATACAGTTTAGAGTACTTTTACCCCTACAATAGTGAATTTTTTTTATTTTTTTCATAACTATCATATATTTTACAAACAAGGCTACAAGCATCTTATGTATCTCTGGGATTCACTCTACCCGAATAACTCATTTAGAGACGGTTCGTAAGCTAGGAAAATAGTAATGTGCAATAAATATAAGGGTGATTGAGGTATTGTGACAAAGGGGGTATTGTGATGAATTTAGAATATCTTGTGATCCTGTAATCAGAATCGAATGAAGCTTAAACTATTGATTCCTCTCGATAAAAGGATTCGAATAGTATAAATTTCATTCGTTTTTGATTATGGAATCACAAGATATCTTGATTCATCACAATATTTCTAACTATAGTACTTTATATATTTTAATGTAAAAAATGCAATTATCTCATAACTCTGTGATCCAAATTGAGCAATTTTTATACCATTCGATTTCTCTTATAGAGATGAATCAAATAGTATAAAAATCGTTCAATTTGAATTATAGAGTTGTGAGATATTTGCATTTTTATATTAAAAACATATAAAATACTATAGTTAAAGATATTATAACAAATCAGGATATTTTGTGATTCTATGATCAGAATTAGATGAAATTTATACTGTTCGAATCCTCTTATCGAGAGGAATCGAATGGTTTAAGCTATCTGATTCTGATCACAAAACATAATAAATTCCAAATTCGTCACAATAATCCCAAGACTAAAATTTTTTGATTTTTTTTTAAAGTTATTCAAATTAATTGATGATCTGCCGGTCAACTAATGCATGATTATAGTGTAATGTAATGCAAATTACTATGTAAATCACTTATAGACGAAATGCCATGATCACCCAAAGAAAAATATTTTTTTTACTAAGTTAATGAGTTATGTCGACTAATTGAAAGTTGTAGAACTCGTTGAGACGCATCTAACGGTAGTTAGATCATCAAAATCAGCCTAGTAGATGCAGAGATATCATTGAAAAACGATTGGGCAACTATATAAAATTCTATGTAAACAAACATTTGTTTACATAAAATTTTACATAGTTACCCAATCGTTTTTTGAAGATAACTCAGCATCTACTAGGCCAATTTTTATGATCTTACCACCTTTAGATTCATTATAATGAGCTCTACAACTTTCAATTAATCGGCATGATTCATTTACTTAGTAAAAAAATATTTTTCCTTGGGTGATCGTGGCATTTCTGCTATAACATCACCAAAATTTGCACAGGGACTATCGATTTTTATTGGTTATTGGATAGTAATCGATTTAAATCCCCCATAATGATGACTATCGATTAAGATAATAATCGATAATAATCAATAGATGTCAGATTTAAAAAATCACAATTAGTATTGTTTAATAACGAATATCGTTTAATAACGAATAATGATTCTAATCGATTTTTTCTAATTGTACCAATATCAATACTATTATACTCTATACTTATTACTTATAATTAGTAAATTGATATTAATATCAAAATATTACTTTTTATAATGCAGACAAATGCAATTTAAATTTTATTTAATTAAAAAGAAATACATATCGCTAAATTACATACAACGAATATGACTAATTAAAACTAAACTAATCAGTATAATTATCAACCCCAAACAAATCATCTAATTCTTCCTGCGAAAGACCCTGAGAAGAAGTCCTAGATACTCTATATTCCCTAGATTCTGATTCAGGAGTATTTTGCTGTGAATCAGAGGGGTACCGAACCTCTGATTCATCGTTTATAATCGTTTCGGACGAATTATATGACGGACCACCATTATTAAAATCGTTCTAGATTTATTAAACCGTTAGTTTGTTTAAAATATTGTACAATAAAAGAAGTAAAGAAAATGGCAAATATATACAAAATACTTCTCTATACGAATTTTCATATTTTTCTCGTCGCATGTAATACTCTTGGATTTTGGATTTAAGAATATGTCGCATACTGCTAGTGCAAAAGCGCAGTATTTGCTTGTTAGGGTGGGAACTGCAACTTCCGAAAATGCAGCTCTTGCTATCGCAGAGATCCAAAACACATTTTCACTGTTTGTTTCAAACAATAAACGATGACATTCAGTTATTTTTGGATTTCCTTCCATTTTACAATTATAGAGGCCTTGGCGCTGCTTTTCAAAGAGGGCAACCGTTCTGAGCCAAAAACTTTTCACATTGCCGACCTAACGCTCTGCAACGCTGCACCTCGATAATTCATCATTTTTGCGAGAAGCTATTATCACAAATTTATTAAGTTAAAATAATTAAAATAGCAATTAATAATATCATAATGAAAAGATACAAAAATTAATTGTTATCGTTAGTGATCGATAAAATAATATTAAAAAAAAATATTATCGATTAATAACGTACTGCACTACACCATTCACTGTGAAAACAGTTTGTATACTGGCTTGAACTAATACTTCGCATAAAGTCAGGAAGTTTTTCCTCGAGGTGGTTCTTCAATGCCTCCTTTAGGACACTCTGGTTTGGGTAAACATGGTTCAGAAATAACTGCTTTACAACGCCATTATATATCCCCTTTAAAATAAAAAAAACAAAACAAATATTTACAACGAATATATTTGATATAAAAAAAATATATATTTAAAAAGAAATTCACTTACGTCCATTACTTGGGGGAGAGTTCATTCTCTTGCTCCTCTCGCTTTCTTTTTAGTTCGGTTTTTATTTCTTGAACATCTTTGGTGAGCCATTTGAGTAATAAGTACAGTTGCTGGTTTTGGGTGTAAAGCCTTTCAAACTCTTGGCGGTAGCGGTAGTGGGGACGGTCTTGTTTTTTTTTTTTTTTTTATTAAAAAAAAGAGTTTCCATTTGAAAAAAAAAAAAAACAAAAAAAAAGGCTTATATATCATACCAT
>QKWP01000057.1:81429-92533 GCA_003550325.1 Gigaspora rosea | reverse complement strand
GTTAAATTGATTTAAATCGATATAAATTGATATAAATTGATACAAACAGATACAAAGCAAATTCTCTGAATATTATTCTTTAGACATTCTTACGGACTTTCTTGATAATTGATAATCGATTTAATTCAATATTCTTTTTTTTTTTTTTTATCATTTGTTGTTCACTCTTTTCTTTTAAATCCGAGGAACAGAATTCAGTCTAGGTTCCAGTGTCCTAGCGCCCTTTTATTTTCTCATTTTATCTCTTTCTTTTTCACTTGATTTCGCTTAATATCGCTTAATATCGCTTATTTTCGGTTTCATCTTTCACCTTTCGATCTTTATCCTATTATTCATTTTATTCACTCAATTCGCTTTTATTTCTTTTTCTATTCTTTCATTTGCTTTGTTCTTTATTTTCTTATGTTTATTTTGCTTTCTTTTCGTTCTCTTTTGTTTTTTTTCATCTTTACCCGTTCTTATTCGCTTTTCCTCTCTTTCTCTTATTTGCTTTCTTTTCCCTATTTCTTTTATTTTCTTTCGTTTCCTTACTTTCTTTCTCTTCATTTTTTTTCTCTTTTTTTGTTTCCCTATTTTTTTTTCAAAATGCATTGGCAATGTCCTTATTGTCCTCGTAATTTTTCAAAATCTAATTCATTATCTCGACACATTTCTCAAAGTCATCCCTATATTAATGACAAGGCAAGTCAAACTGATCCTGATGAGCAAGTGAATGCTAGCATTTATGATCTTCCAGATTATAGTTCTAGTTACGATTTTTATACAGATGAATTTTCTATAATATATGGAGTAAATTAGTAATAATTTGTTAATAAAGTTTTAAAACGAAAATTAACGATTATACTTAAATAAGGACGAAGTTATGTCAGATTCTGAGCAGATTCTGAGTTAGATTCTTCTATGCAAACAGAAAATAACTATGATGTAAATTTTATGACATATAAAGTTAGTTGCATTATAAAATGCTATTATAAGTTATTAAACATTATATAATAATTGCATGTTAGAACGAAGACGTATCAGTATCACCTTATTCTGATATGGAAACAGAGCATCTTTTAGCAGATTCTGAGTCTTCTTTTATATATATCGAAATTGATCCAGAAGACTACAAAGGTGCTTTACCTGATGATGCAATTCATGACCTTCTACATCCATACGAAGTTAATTGGCCCAACGATGCATATCGTAAATTTATAGAAATTATTAGTAAACATCAACTGTCTAATTCAGTTGGTGATGCTTTTATAAAATTTTTCAATAAGCATTCAAATCTGGATGTTTCGCCTCTCCTTCCAATAACAAAGTTTGGAAAGGAATTTCTGGATAATTCAACAATCCTTCATATGACGTTCAAAGAAATTCCTATTATAACGTTTCAAGGTGTTAATTATACGTTTTACTATCGATCATTAATAAAGACAATAAAGTTTTTATTAATAATCAATAGTATAAATCAGCAATTAGTTCTTAAATTTGTAAATAAAAGGGAGATAAGAAATAACGTAGAGTGCTGTATCTTTGAAGAGCAATATAATTGCCTCTGGTGAAAACGAGAAGAATCGGCATTACTTCCTGGTCAACGATTACTATCAATAATCCTTTATGCTGATGCAATAGCCCTAGACCATATGGGGAAATCTTCCGGGCACCCTATATTTTTATTCTTAGGTAATATTAGTGTTTGGAATCGGTTTTATTTTCATATTATAAAATCAGTTTTAATCAAATAAAATCGGTTTCAAACTCTAGGTAACATACCCAACTCCCAGCGAAACAAGCCAGAATCCAAAGCTTTAATTGGGTACCTACCTATCTTAAAAGCTAAAGATTCTACAACACAAAATTCTAAAGAATTTCGAAAATTACGAAGAAAAGTCTTTCATGAATACTTAAGAATTTTGCTCAAGCCCATTGCTGATGGTCCGGAGCTTAATTTCGTCGTTCGTGGTAACTTAACAACATTTATCCCACGAATTTTAATGTTACTGGCTGATTTGCTTGAGGCCAGTAAGATGGCTAATGTTTACCAGTCATCTGTATCAAGAAGTCCTTGTTATTCGTGTTTAGTATCGAGGGATGACTTGAATAATATTAACTTGACTAATATATTGTCAAGAACACCTAATTATATGAAAAAAGTAATAGAGGACGGTGAAAAACATTATTATTCAATTCATCCTGAACCAAATACATTTTGGGAAATAAGATATAAATTAAAGTTAATTAGGTTTATTAGTATAAGTAAACTAATAAATGCATTTTTTTAGCAACTTTAATATATACAAGGCTATCGTCCCTGATCGAATGCATACCTTAGATCTTGGTCTCTTTAAGTATATGCTCGACTATACTAAAGAACTTTTAAACGACCAGTGTGAAAGACAAGTGATGCAAATCTTTGAGCAGCGATTAACGCTGGTTCCTAGGCAATAAGGGCTTCAAAATATTGAAAAATATATATGAATTAAGAAATTTATTGAAAGTAATAATTTTCGCGTTTGACAACCTATATAAAGATTATAGGAAGCCAGGAATTAGTAATGAACGGTTATGCCGCATACATTACAAATTTCTTCGGATGTATATTGCATCACAAGAAGAATCGTTTACTGACGATTCTTTAAATCAATTACAGGTATAAAACAAATAAGATTTTTTGCTAACAAAATCACCCTTCGGGACTATGTAATTCATAGTTCCGAAGGGTGATTTTGTTAGCAAAAATCCCAAATGCATAGCTTTTTACAAACTTCAAATATTAATGATTAATTTACAGGAATTAATTGTGGATTGGGCCCAAGAATTTGTTAAAATATTTTCTAAATATTCACCAAGTGGGCTACAATTGCCAAAGCTTCATTCTTGGTACTATCACATAGTATCTGCAATTAGAAAATATGGGTCAATAAACAGTATGACCACTGAAACTTATGAAACACTTCATAAGGAATATGTGAAAATACCTTATTGAATGTCGAACAAGAAAGACTATATGAAACAAATATTGAATGCAGTACGTCTTAAATATAGTAAATTAGCATTGGCATTGGACATACGTCCAATGCCAACATTGCTTAGTAGATAATCCCTAAGCATCGCTAATAACCGATTATTATTAGGTTAAACAGAAAAAACTCACCGAAAAAGATGTCACTAAAAAATATCGCCGAACAAAAGGGTTTGGAAAACTTCTATGCGCTTTAACGTTAAGGTCAGAAGAACTGGAAGATTTCCTTTAGAAAAATAGAAATAATTTGGACCCATTACAAGCCGAAGGCTTTCAAAACCTACTAACTGGCCTTGATGATTTTTTCGAAGTGGAATCAACTGTGTCACTTGACGAAGATAATCGTATAGAAATATTTTCTTCTGTATCTTTAGAAAGTACTGATATAATTTGTGCTACATCAAATTTTCATGGAAAACCAATGTTTTCTAACGTTACAGTAAGTGCACCTGATAATCAAGAAAATGAATTAAATTGGTATGGCTTAGTAAGTATCAGTTTCATTTTATTTGATTTACACATATTCTAATGCTTTTTAACAATAAATAACGATAATAACGGCTATAAGCGACGAAGTTAGGAAATATTCTCTAATTTCGTGAGTAATATATACTAATGCATATAAAAAATATCATTTATAAGATTCTGTTGATACTCAAGTTTTACCAAGCGACAGACAAAGATCCGTTAGAACTTGCTCTTGTTCGTTGGTATGAAGAAGTTGTTGAATTATGGGGATGTCCTAAATTGAAATTAATTAAACAATATAGTTGTATACCTATAGATAGTATAGATAGAACCGTACATATAGTTGCAAGATTTGAAAAAACAAATGAATATTTGATGAACAGTTTTATGTTCTAAGATTTAACACGTATATTTATATTTAAAGGTTTAAAGTGTATTCGAATTAAAGTATAATGCTAATTATCGATTAAAAACATATGATCGATATATAGCAATTTTGATTAGTTTGATGATAATCGATAATTTGATCTATATCGATTACTTATCTATTTTCGTTATTAATCGATTTTGATATATATCGATTTATAACAAGTTAATCGATGTGTAATGTTTAATTTTAATCGATATAAATCAATTATGCGTTATAAATCAATATAAATCTACTTAATATATTTCGTGATGAATAATCTATATTATAGGTAGAAATGCCACGATCACCCAAAGAAAAATATTTTTTTTACTAAGTTAATGAATTATGCCGTTTAATTGAAAGTTGTAGAGCTCATTATGACGAATATAAAGGTGGTGAGATCATAAAAATTGGCACAGTAAATGCTGAGTTATCTTCAAAAAACGATTGGGTGACTATGTAAAATTTTATGTAAACAAATATTTGTTTACATAGACTTTTATATAGTCGCCAAATCGTTATTCGACGATATCTCTGCATTTACCAGGCCGATTTTGATGATCTAACCACCGTTAGATGCGTTTTGACGAGCTCTACAACTTTCAATTAGTCGACATGACTCATTAACTTAGTAAGAAAAATACTTTTCCTTGGGTGATCATAGCATTTCATTTATAAGTGATTTACATAGTAATTTGCATCACGTTATACTAGGTCTTAGCTGGGTCGGGTCTGACACAACCCGATCTGGGTCAGACCCAAACTGGGTCGGGTTGGGTCTGATCAAACCCGGGTTGGGTCTGATTCGGGTCAGAAAAAACCCAGGTCGGGTCAGACCCGAGTCAGAAAAAACCTGGGTTAGGACAGACCCGGATTAATAATAGGAAACTATTTCATTGCAAAATAAATAATTAATGATTAATTAATTATAAAAATGTATTTATCTGATAAAAAGAACTTTGTACATACGTACAATTTTTATAAGCAAAATTGATCTAGTGATCGGATCTGTATCATTTTAAAGTATATATGCAGCGATCACAGATCGGAATTACCAGGAACATAAGCATATGGTTTTACTGGAAATCGAAGGCAAAATCTTAAAGCTGTTTGGTGTACATTTTTTCTCATAATCATTACCTGTTTTATATAACATAAAATTTTTAATTTTAGAGGGAGGTTAAAGCGAAGTGAAATTTAGTTAGGAGGTTTATATCTGAAAACCCCTGAATTTCTCAATCATGCACATTAATGCGTATTCATGCGCATGATTTCGTATCATGCGCATTTTATCCCATCTAAACTTTATGTAGAAAAATTAATTAGCTGCCCAATACAATAGTATCAGAGCAGCATTTTGTCTCGAATCAAACACGGAGTTTAATTAACGGATCGAAAGATTGTATTATTATGATTTACTAGCATATAACCTGTCGTGTTGCTCTGGAATTAAGTATTAGTTTGATACTAAATAGTTATTACTATAATATATTCAAAATTTATTTAATTTATAAAAAGTAGTAATAGTAAATATAAAGATATTTATAGTATTTTATTTATTTGTATATATTATATATTGTACTTTAGTTAAAATTATTATATTATTACAAAAATAAAACTTTTAATTAATTTTTTTAACTTTGAATTCATAGTTTTGTTTATTTATAAAAAAATATATAAAGAATTAAAATATTATAGTTCGTATATTTAAATTACTTTAAATTTTACTGTATATTTCTTTATATGAACAAAGTTTGAAGAGAGAATATAGTAATACAATATAAAATATATAGTATAATATAATATTTATTAACTAAAAAAAATATAGTAGTCTTTTAATAAAATTTATATGATTAAAATATTTTTTATTTAGTTTGAATATTTTTTATTTAATGATAAAATGAATGCTATTTAAATTCAAAAAATTAAAAAAAAGTTTTTTTAAAAAATTTTATATATATATAATTTTAAAGGTGCAATAATACTTGTTTTTTATTTATAATTACAAAAACAACATTAGTTATAATTATTGTATTAATAATAATATTATTAGTAGTGCATTATAGTTAATAAAGTTAAATAATTAAATACAGTATTAAGAAAAATAGGCACATGCTATATACAAACTATCTTCTGGACTGTAAGCTACTAATGAATCTTGCATTGTTTGACTTTCAATATTTGGAAGTTCGTGCGGAGTCGACTCAAGTGTATCAACTTCCATTCTTTCTATTTATTTTTTTTTTTACGCTTGCCGTTTCTTAAAAGATTTACTTTACAATAATACACAAACAACGTTATCTGTTATTGAAAACAAATATATTAATGACTTTCCAAATCATTTTTTATCACATTATCGTTATTACGATTGTTTAATTTGCACAAATACGGCAAGTGACAAATACAGTAGTAAAAATGTACATTAATGTTGACCTTTAGGCATCGTGATTAATCTACTGCTACCTACGTATGTACGTATATACTGTACGTTATTTTCAGGTATATTAAAAAAAAAATACTTATTTTATCACGAAATCATTAATTAGATTTTATTATAAACCCACTATATCATATTATGGTATTATTATATCTTGCTGGGATATGGTGATTGATTTGGTCTAAATTCATAAAGAAATAATAAATAATAAATAATAAATAAATTGTTTATATTATTATTCAGTCTATTATCATGATCTATATAAGCTTACCATATTGTTAGTTTTGTATATACCAACTAATCGATCGGCCAACTCAAACATATTATTTCGTAGGCTAATAATAATGAATTGAGCATTTTTTGTGCGCTCTTTTATATAATTTGCGACGATTGACACATTTCTGAAATCTAAGGCGGCATCAATTTCATCCATCACATACAACGGGGTGGGCTTGTAATGATAAAGCGCAAATACCAAAGCCAAAGAACTTAATGTCTACAAAATTCTACTTGTTAGTTAAATTCTTTTTTCATGTTTATTTGCAATTTGATCGAATAAGGTATGATTACCTTTTCTCCACCAGATAGATTAGAAATATTTTTCCAACTTTTCTTTGGAGGCATTATACTGAATATGATACCCTTGGAAAATGGGTCCAGACTGTCGCAACATTCAAGTTCTGCATTCCCACCAAGTGTAATCATCTATAAAGATGAGTTCGTAAATAAACAATTTTGAAATTTTTGATGTATATATAACAAAAACTATATACCTGATACATTTCTTTGAGCTTCTGAGAAATTAAAGTGAACCCATATATGAATTCTTCCAGTTTTAATTTACGCAATTCATCATACTGCCTTTTGCATTCATCACGAATCGACATTACTTCTTCAAGATCTTTTACGCGTGATTTATATATGCTGGACTTTGATTTCGAAAAGTCTTATCAATTCTAAATGTTTATGCGTGTTTAGTATGTGGTAAATATTTTAAAGGTAAGAAACAGATCGAAGAAGTTTCAAAGGTCTTTACATGAGTTGCTATGAAAATTAGATATAAAAAATATCAAAAAATACTAATGGCAAAAATAAAATACTAAACGCATGTAGGTGTACTGAGCCTGAAGCAGCGAAGTCAAATTTTTTTATGTCTAATAGTTAGATATTGGAACAAAAAAAAATGTTTGGTAGAGCACTAAATAAAATTTGACAAAACGAACGAAATAACAAAGATCATTAACGTGAAGCGCAATAAATCGACACGATTTTTAATTGTTAGATATAAACATCCAATCGGATTATAGTTTTGTCTCATATTGTTTGTCTCCTTATTGTTTATCTCATCATACTGATACCGTTTATTTACACCATTCTATCTTATATATTGATTTATATAAATAGCCAATCAGATTATAGTTTTGTCTCATAGTGTTTATCTCATAATACCGATACCGTTTATTTACACCATTTTATATTATATATTGATTGCTTAATGAGTAGGAGCGTATTATGCAAACGTTTAGCGAAATGACATAGCTTTTTGATTTGTTATTGTATAGTATTTTCGATTAGTAATCGTGGGAGTTATCAGTATAGTAATTGTATAATTTTTTCGATCTGGTGATCGTAAGAGTTAGTTATAGTAACAGAAGGAATCCAATACTTTTTATTATAATAAAATGATGTTGGATTATAATTATAATGTACTAGCGGAATGATCTGGTATTGTAAAATAATTTTGCACACTGTGTAAGGATTAGTCATGTAACATTGACAGTTACTCCTTTTAGTTATAGTTGCAACGTAATTACGTTGTTAGATTTACTATAGTAACGACGTAATTACGTAGATCTTTCGATCTGTAATTGTTAGGGCATATTTAGAGAGGACGGGGTTTTTTTCCTGACAAGATAATTTCTGTTTTTCTGCTAACCCGACTTTGTCTGGTTTTTTGTCTGGTTTTTCGTCCTGCCCTCTCCCACCCCTCGTAGGGTGGCCTAACGAATATTTGTAGCACGTAATTTGAAATCTTTGGCGTATTCGATGAGTAGCCTGTCGGGACAACAGTTACATGAATATTATCAGTTTTTGTGCATATTAGCTCGGGGAAATATTATTGCACGATAGAGCGTAATGAGGAAATAGCCAATGCTTAGTGTATATCAGAAGAGTTCAGCCTGTCGGACAACAGTCGAATCTTGAGTTTTTAATAGGTGGCCTGTCGGGACGACAGTCACAGAGATTTATTGTTTTTGTTCAGTTTAAGTTCGGATTTGGCCTGTCAGATGACAGTCAAATCTTGAGTATTAGTAGGTGGCCTGTAATCACAAAGATTTATTGTTGTTTATAGTTGTTTATTTCAGTCAATTCAAGTTTTCAGTAGATAGTCACAAAAATCATATATGTGGATGCATTACGCTCAGGTAGGTATTGTTAGTGATTAGAGCGTAACAAATGGAAAGTGAGTGAAAACTTTGGCATATTTATCGATGCTTTCGAATTCTGCACTTGGTTTAATTAATTGCACAAAGAAGCAGAAACAGAATACCCGAAACTGTATTTTATTGTAATTCATTGCTCTTACAACCTCCTCGATGAGGGTCAAAAAGTATATACAATTTAGACCAAGAGTATAATACTGGGCGGAATTAAGAAAATTTCGAAAATAAAATGAGTTAACATGAAAAATGAAAGGGTCGGGCTAAATTAGATCCAATATATGATATTTTCCAAAAGGAAAATATAAAATAAAAAAAAATTATATCATACGATATCATGCGCATTTTATATAAATGCGCATTCATGCGCATGTTATTATAAATTTCATGTATAAAACTTATCGTAAACTGGTCATAAGATGATTATATATTGCAAAATTCATTCTTCCTTAGTCTTACATGTGCTGCTGTGTGGCACATATAAGCCAATCATTTACTTTGATGAAGTGATAATCTGATGTTATTTGTAATATTTCATTAATATGATCAATGGCTTGCCATTTAAAAAAAAATCGGCTTTATTAAAAAATAATTCATAATACCAGTATGATTACATAAAATGTGAAAGGAATGGTTCCATTCAACTGTTTTGATGCACTACATTGATTTTTGAAAAATCCTTTTTGGATGGAATAATGAGTTTCATTTATTCACAATTACAATATACCAGTACGATCACATGAAATGTGTGAGGGATAGTTTAATTAATGTTTTTGGGCGTGGCCTATGCTGATTTTCACAGAATCCTTTTTTAGTAGAAGTAATGGTTTTCATTTATTTACCAGGGGACATCAAAGGGGAAGGGGAAGGGGTGATGACCCGGGTTTAACCCGGGTTGAGTTGGGTTGGGTCAGACCTGGGTCGGGTTTGACATGAGGCGGGTCAGACCCGGGTCAGGTTTGGCATGAGGCGGGTCAGATCCGGGTCGGGTTTGACATGATGCGGGTCAGACCCGGGTCAGGTTTGATATGAGGCGAGTCAGACCCGGGTCAGGTTTTGACCCAAGTAGGTCTGACCCAGGTCAAGCCCAAATCTGACCCAACCCGACCCATTAAGACCCCTACGTTACACTATGATCATGCATCAGTTAACTGGCAGATCATCAATTAAGGTATTTTGTAATACAGTAATTAGAATCAAATGATTCTGGTATTATTCGACCTGACTCAATAAGACAGCTCAAATAATACTAAAATTGTTCAATTTCGATCGATATATTATATAATAAGATTGAAAATTGGTAACTTTGTCACAATACCCCAATTTCCCTTATACATTAAAGTTTTGATTTAACAACACTTGAAGCTTTACTTAGATATAAAGAAAGGTTACTATATTTTGGGATTTTGAAATTAATAAGTCCTAATCTGAGATTTTTAGTATTGTTTAAAAACACAATAAAGAACTTGTTTATTTATTTTATTTTTTAATAAATAGGTTCTATATCATTCATTCGTGTATATTTAAAATAGTTTTATTAGAAAATTATTGTTCGACGTTTGATCATTTATTATAATTTTATATAGTGATTGGGTCTATTTTTTTGTAAATTAAATCATATTAAATCGGTTTAGTTTATTTCTAATATTGAATTGTCATATATTATATGAATTCAAGATTTTTAGTTAGTATTGTAGTAAATATAACAATAATACTATATTATTATATAATTATAACACGATTTTTAATTTACGTAATCAACCCAATTATGATAAAGTTATTCTATATACCTCAACAGGTTACTCAGGTTGCCTGTTTACTGCTAAAAATCAGATTACCTGCCCTTATACTAGTGTTCTGACCCATCACAAAAATTCTAATCCATGAACACTAGTAATAGAAAAAATAGTTTAATTCTAAAAAAAAAAAATAATAATAAAAAATAAAATGCCAGTTAAAACAGATTAAAAAAATTAGCTTAGAAAAAAAAATTAAAAAAAAAAGCTATTTTACACTATTTTTACTTCTCTCTTTTTTTTACTTCTCTCTTCCTTTTACTCCTCACTTTCTCTCTCTTCTTTTCTTTTTCTCTTTTTTTTTCTTTTTTTTTTCTTTTAATATTTCAAATTTTTTTAAAATATTTTAGGACCAAAAAACCAAGTAGATCAGTAAATCTGTAATCTGAATCATACCAAGGGCACATTTGACTAATATTTTCAAAATATTTTAATGATTGTATTACAAGATCAAATTAGATCTTTGTTTATTTTTTTTTGTTTATAATTTAGATTTTCTATTAATTTTACATTGTTTTTTTATTTTGTTTTTTTTTTTTTTTT
>QKWP01000057.1:60013-80597 GCA_003550325.1 Gigaspora rosea | reverse complement strand
TTTTGGTTTATCATTGTATGATATAGTCGCTAGGGTGGCATCCCAGTCGATATCATCTAGGTGGTTTTCCCATAGATTTATTCTTTGTTGGTTATGCCATCGTATAAGGTTGGTAGTTTGGTGTATAAGTTTGATTGTTGATTTTAATGAGTGAGTGATAGCAAGGTCGTTCAAGAGAGGTGTATAGCGGTTGTATAAGAAATTCTGTGGGGTTATGTTAAGTTGGTGTGGAGGGAGAGGGTCAACTATAGTTAATTCCTTGTTGTATATGATGTTGATTTTCCTTTCGCCGATTATTGCTGTGATTATGCGCAGTAGGAGAGGCCATTGTGTTTGATCTAGTCGTAAATATTGTAGGAAGTGAGTATTAGAGAACCCTGAACAATATATATAGGAGTTACATTGAAATTTTGGCTAAAAATATTACTTTTTTACAAAAATGTTACATTTGAAAAGTGGATATTGGTCAAAAGGTTACATTTAAAAGTGGATAAAAGTTTTAATGTTATATTATTAAAAGTGGATAAAATTAATAAGTTTTAAATAGGCTATATTTAAAATTTGGATAAAAAAAATTTTTTAAAAAAATCTTTTTTTGAAAAAAATTTTTTTTTAGAAAAAATTTTTTTTGAGAAAGTTTTTTTTCGAGAAAAATTTTTTAAAAAAGTATTGTTATATTTGATAATTGGTTAAATTTTATTAAATATTAAAGCTTATATGTAAAATATGGTTAATTAGCTCTGATAAAAAGTGGATAAAAAATTTTAAAAAGTTTATACTAAAGCTAATGTAACCTCTATATGTATTGTTCGGGTCCTGGTATTAGTAGCTTGTGTTATGGTAGTATGTAGGAAGGAGTTATTAGTAATTATTTCTAGTTTTGCGTGGTTGTGGGTAGTAGAAACAATAAAGGTTAGTAGGGTTAGGAGAGTAGTAATTTTCGAGGGCCAGGTGTTGTTGTAGCAGCTTATTATGGGCCCATCTGTTCCAATTCGACTAGTGGCGATAATTTTTTGTTGATTAGGCGATTGAAGTTTTTTTGAAATGAGATATAGTGTTAGGATTTTTTTCTTAAAATTGTTAGATACTAGTGTTTCCCATATTTCTATTGGTGGTTCATCGAATGCCATGAAGGTCTTTGTATTCTAGTAAGTCGTGTATCGGTTATTGTTGGTTTCTTTCGATGTAATTGTTGCAGTGATCGCTTGATATCTTTTATGTTTGCATGTATTGTAAGTTTACGATCGACTTGTAGATTATGAATGTATTCTTTGTCTAATAGTAAGTAGCAAGATCAGTGTCGTGAGCTCCTGTTTGGGAGTGAACATCCTGCACAGGCGTTTAATATTTGGTTTCCTTGATATAGGAAGTGTTTGCCATATATTGTTTTTTGATTTGGGTTGAAAATCTTGGCTATTTCACCATTGTGGGTTAGAACCCATCCTTTCTTTTTTGGTAACCAAGGAAAGGTTAGGAAGGGGTTTAAGTTGTTTATGTTTAAGGTAGGTGTTGCAGAGAAAGTAATTAGGTCTTGCATTAGATGGAACCACTTCAGTGTTCTTTCACGAGGTATTTTCCTGATATTGTGGTGGAGGGTCGTCCAATCAAGTAAGTTGTTGTTTGTCGAATCGAGAAATTGTTCTGTGCAATTTATATTATGACGATTTAGCATTTCTTTTAGGTGGGTGCATTTAGGGTGTGTAAGTATGAGTGGATTGAAGGAGGTTTCACGAAGTATAGTGGGTATAGGCCAGTTGTTGAGTGGTCAAGTAAATTTTAAGTTTAGCTTGTGGATTGCTATTACTGATTGACTGGTGTGAGTTAGGTATTCTCGGTGTGTGAGGGCTGGCAGTTCCTCTAAGATTGATTTATTTGTATTTGTAGCATTCTGTATTTGTTGGATACGGATTTTTATATATGAGCTATCAAAGCTGTGATGGTTTAGACCACGCTGTAGATTTGTTATAAGGGCAGTCAATTGCGCTTGTTCTATATTGGTCACAGCATATATTGCATCGCAATTCAGGAAGGAGTTGAGTACACCTCGGGCTATTCTCGCTTCCGATCTGATGGTTTTTGTTATTGTTTTATTGATGGAGGTAAGTTGTGAAGGGTTTAGGTAAGAGGAGAGGATACAGTATTGAAATCTAGGTATGATGACGTGGTTGTAGATGTAGGCAGCTTGTTTTTCGGTTATTTTAGCATAATGCAGTTTTCTTAGGTTAGTTTTGATCTATGATATTATGAGTTTTTGGACGTGATTAGGGGTCTTGTTGGTCATATACCAGGCACCCAGGTATTTAAGAGGGATGATTTAGGGAGAGCAGTGATCGTTGTGCCATCAAAGCAGACGATTTGTGGGAAAAGCGTGGAGTTAGTAATTAAAAAGGATTTGGAAGGATTGACTTTTATGTTGTTTAGTTTGTAAAAGCTAGTTGTGAGATCTAGGATTTCTGTGAGTGTTTGTTTATTAGGGGTAAGCCAGAGGGAGTCGTCCATGTATGCCATTACAGATGAGTTGATTAGTTTAGGTGGGTTAGTCTGGATAATACTGGAATAACCAGTAAATTTCTTGTGGATAGTTGAGATAAGGGGATCGTAATATATTTTCCATAGCAGGGGGGAGAAGGTTTCTCTCTGGTCAATTCTATCCATTACTGAGTAAGGTTCTGTGAAACCGAGGTCAGTAATAACTTGGTTGGTTCAGTTGGATAGTATGTAGACTAGGAGGTCGATTATTGTTTCTGGGATTTTTATTCAGTGAAGTGCTTTGGCTAGTGTGTCAATATGAACTGAGTCGAAAGCTTTTGACATGTCCTGTGAAAGTGCCCAAATTTCCTTTTGATTGATGGAAGCATCCTCAAGAATTTGTGTCAATTGTGAAATCGGTGTTAGCGTAGATTGATGAGGAAAGGCTGCAAAGTTCATCAGAGAGAGTATCTCGCGCCTCATTATGGTTGAAGTTAATCTGGTAGTTAGAATTTTTGTAAAGCATTTCCGGGTGTGATTGATTAATGTGATGGGTCGCATAGTGCTAAGATTGTATTTGTACTCTGGTTTTTTTGGTATTGGCCAAATATTTGCTTTTAGCCATTGTTGCGGTACCTGTTTTAGATGTATGCAGTTGTTAAAGATTTTTAGTAGAGGGGATAGTATTAGGTCAGAGAGTTGTTGTAGAATTTCATTAGAAATAGCTAGCGGTCCAGTTGCTTTATTTTTAGGAGCGTTGTTTATGGTTTCTTTTAATTCATCGAGTGTAATGGTATCCGTTAGGGTGTCGTAGATTGAGGGGTTGATCTCAGCTATGGGTGAGTAGGCTTTTTCCCAGTCCTTCTCCCATTGCGAGTTTTGTGGATTTGATTCTGTCCAAGTTTTGAAGTGTAATTTGACATGTGTTTTTATTTCAGCTTTGTCGATTAGGATTCAATCAGAGAGGATTATTTTGTCTGTGCGCACTGGTTCTGGTCTTCGTTTCAGGATGCTGTCAAGCATTCTGGTCGTATTTTCTTTGAAGTCATTATAACATCTGTTGACGTAGTAGTCGATTTTTTTGCTTTGTTCTTGCGATTTTTCCAGATTACGAGCGGTCCAAATTGTATGCCGGATTTGGTTTAATTTGAGAATAGTTGTCAGTGGGGAATCTAGGTCTAATTGAGTGATAGGGGTGATTTCCAACTTGGCGAGAGTAGATGCGGTATGTAGGAGTTTGTTACAAGTTTTCAGGCAGCAGTTGGAGGATTCGGTAGTTAGTAAGTGTAAACATTTGTTCATGGACTTCAGTGCTAGATGTAGGTTGGTTGCTTTTAGTGATAGGGCAAAGAACTTCTTCTGCCTAGTATAAGTATATAGGACATGTTTGTTGAGCATCTTTTTAATTATTGACGACCAATATTCCAGATCTTGTTTAATTGTTGGGTATCCCAAGTTAGGTCTTCTACAGGTAAGGCTTGTGAAAGTAATAAATCAGTTTAGCAGAAAAGTTTTCCCAGTCTTCCTTTGCCATTTTATTATATTGGTACATTTTTCGTTTTTTCTTTTTGTTTCGCTGGGTTTTTTGTTTACGAATTTCTATATGCTAGGTTGCAGAAATAATTTTGTGATCACTATCAGATATATAGTCAGCAGCAGTAATGGTTGGTTCATCTATGTTCTGAAGTAAATCTGAGTTAAACCAAATGTCATCGATCTGGCTGGAGGTATTCGGTCCTACCCAGGTAGGTTCCGTAATATTGTAGAAGGATAGTAGGCTGACTGTGTGTATTGCATTAAGATTATTAAAGAGTGGGAATTTCTTGTCACTGAACTGGTTGGCATTTAGGTCACCAAGGAGGAACGTGTTCCAGTTCTTGTTTTTCACTTCCAAGAACCAAGCGAAAACTTTCTCTTGAGTTCGTTTGTTGAGTTGAGAGTGGCTGGTGCTAGATGCCAAGTAAGTCGAGATTATACGAGTTTTGTTATTTGGGAAGAAGAAGTCGATATAAATTGCAGTGCCTGGTAGGGTTTTGATGTCGTGGACGTAAGGTTGGAGTTGATTGTGGACCATAAGCGCTGTACTCAGGCCAGGTCCAGAGTAAGGTTGTGAGTTGTTTATATAATTGGAAGTATAAAAGAGATATATTGGGTTAGTCAAGTTCTTGGCTCTTGAGTCGGTTAATTTTGTTTCGGTCAACGAGATTATATAAAGGTTGGCCTCCATGCAGTAATCTATTCAGCTTTGTGCTTTTTCTAGTCTGGAAAGGCCTCGTATATTGTGGGTAGCAATGTTGAGTCCAGTGTCAATAGATTGTGGGGGAAGTTTTTCGGCCTGTGGATTTGTTATGGTTAGTGTGCAGTTTATGTTTTCGTCACTTATAGGAGGAGGGTATGTATTTGAGGAAGATAGTTGCAGAATTTGTTGTAAATTAGAGGTAAGGCGTATGGGAGAAGGAGATTCTCTATAAGTGGTAGTTGTGCTCATTTGGATGGTGAGTAATTGTTGAACATGTTCCAGCTTAGTAGTGGGAGATCTGGTACGTGGATGAATGACGTAGAGAAGCTGCGGAAGCGGAAGTGTTTGCGCAAGGTTTCGATCGTAGTTTGGATATCATTGTATTCCCTGATGGGGAGTTGTAAGTGTTTGTATTCCTCAATCTGGGCGATGGCCACGATTGCCTTTTCTAAGTCGGTTGGTAGATTGGGTCTTCCGTCTATGTTGTCTATAATTTCAATTCAATTTTCTGGTATACGATGGAAGTAGTAGTGTGAGCATAGTTGTTTAGAGGTTTCGACCAGTGACTTTGAGGACCTAATTGGAATGGTTAAGTTCACTTTGTCTTTGTCGACCAGGTTGTGGTCTTTAGGTAGGTTGGGCAAATCTGTTGGGTTCGGAGTCATGTAGTGTAGTGGGATGGGCCAGTTGAATTTGTAATTTCCTTCGATCTCTTTGATGAATTCTTTGGCTAATCTATCATCGGTGATTGGGAAGGTGTATTTTAGTTGTATTTTGACTCGGTATGGGTCCGCAGGCAAGTTCAGTTTTTGTACGAAGAAGTCATTGGGAATGCGTTTAAAGGAGTAGTGTTCCCTCAATTTTTTGACCAAGTTACATAGTTCAATGTTGTCTTTGGGGTCACATGGGAAAAGATGTCTGACCGCAGAGTTCAGTGCCTGTATAGTTGTAGGTAGTTTTTCTTTTTCTGCAGGAAGTTGGAAAAATTCTGCATGGATCCGTTCGAAACTGTAGTATACTTTTAATTTTTGGCGATATTCTCCTAGGCATTTAAGCGTTTCCCAGTCGGTGATAGGAAACAGGTTACAAACCGAGGAGTGTAGTTCTTCGATATCGTAAGGTAAAGGTATGATGGAATATTCGAAGTAGGTCTCTGGGAGTTGTTCGAACTTGTATACCTTGCGTAGGGATGTTAGGATAGCTCTGGTATTTCTTCTATCTGCTAATGGAAGTGAGTATGGTAGTGCAGCAAGTATTTCCTCATCTATATCTTGGGGGTGAGTTGGGAGTGGTAATAGCAGGTCCTCATGCGATAAGTAAAGGCAAGTACAGGTTTGTTCAAACGTAAGTTTGGGTGAGATTTTTGCCAAGTTTAAACTGTAGTAGATGTGTCTAGCACAGTCATGGGGTCTGAGCAATAAGAAGTTAAGGTTGCATAAGTAGTTGACTGCTAATTTAATTCTCAATTTCTTGTAAATCTGTTGGCTGTTTACTTTGTTGACAAATCGTACATCATTGTGGCATCGAAATTTCTATTTCTCTAGTGCCATTTCGAATAGTGAATCAAATTCTTTTTGGTGTGCTGGTGCTACATTTTTGTCTCTAGTAAATGATCTAAAGAAGGTGGTGTCCATGTATTGGATCTTTTGGTTAATAGCGGTCGGGATGTTGAATCGAGTGGGTATTGAGCGTAGTTTGTGTGACAGAAATTGTTCTAATTTTTCGTGTGAGTCAAAGGCCTAAATGATCGTTTCATAGTTCCATGAGTTGTATCAAATGTGAGGTTACGACGTCTAGCTGTAATCTTTAAGGTTTCTGTAATCCAATCTGTGGTAGTTCTTTTGATCCTTTTGGTCGGGGCATGTGCTCGGCTGTAGAGTTTTCGGGGTACGTCGGGTTCAATGGTGGCATTTGATTCGGTCTCCATGGCGTCTGGGTCGATCGGATTGGTTAAGGAGTCAGGGAGAATCTGTTGATTTTGCTGTTCAGGTGGGTCGGCCCATGGGTTGGGGTTGGTGGGTGGTTCGGCATGATCGGGTGTGGGAATATTCCCAGGCAACTGGTCTAGAGTGTTTACATTAGGTAGTGTGGGAATCGAATCGGTCTGCATGATCATCAAATTTCCCACGCTTGTTGTTGTGTTTTGATGTAGTGATGTCATCGATGGATTTGTCAGGGTAAACTAGAATTGCCACTTTTGAGCAAAAATTCTGGAGTGGGAGGGGTGGTGTTGGGAGAGGGCTGGTATTGGGTCTTGATACATTTAGCAGAAGGACCTGTAGGTAGGCTTCCGCATGGGCTTGGGCTACCCATGGATACCCACAAGTAGTACCATAAGGGCCGGGCTAGGGCATTGATTTCTAAGCCCTAGGGTAAGGGTAAGGGCTTAAAAGTGAAACCTTTACACAAACGGGTAGGGCTTGGGTATTACCCGTTACCCTTGATGGGTACTCATTAATTATTAGATGTTATATTCACGTGCTCTATTTACAGTGCCAAGACTTCGGGCTATGTAATAATAAATTTTATGGACAGTTTTTTTTTGTTATATCGTACGATGAGAAAATCCAAATCGTTCCTATATAAATATGCATATCAATAATGCCAAAGATAAAATGTTGGGGTGGTTTATCAATTAAGCAAATTACCAATACTGCGATATACGTACGTACGTAGTCTTTGATATTTACCTTGTGTTTCTGCGATTTTTTTTTTCAATATACCGTATTTATATTAGTTGGATGAATTTAAAACTTTAATGAAAAGAATGAAGGGGCCCAGAAAAATATTTAGGCGCAAATTGCTTATTAAACCTTCGCTTAAATTATTTTTTTATATAACGTGCTGAACCTTTGCTCAAATTATTTATTAAACCTTCACATAAGTTATTTTTCTATATAACTTACTAAACCTTTGCTTACTTATTAAACCTTTGTTCAAATTATTCTTTTATATAACTTACTAAACCTTCGCTTAAATTGTTTTTTATATTACTTACTAAGTCTTTGCTTAATTTATTTTTTATATAACTTACTAAAGTTTCGCTTAAATTATTTTTTACATAACTTATTAAACTTTCGCTTGGATTTTTTTTTATATAGCCTAACAAATACTACTTAAGTTATCTTATATATTAATATGCCTCCAAAGAGCACTTTCAAAAGAACTTGAAAAAATCGTTAGATTTAATTGTTTTTTTCATGTATAGTAAGATATCGATCCAGTTCTATGGCTTGTATTAATTCCAATAGTTCGGCAATTTCTTTATCCAGAACTTTAGTAAAGCCTTATTCGTGCAAGTTGAGTATTCATTCATAAGTGTCTTTAAAAGGTTATTTATTTTTTAATTTGATGTTGTTGATGTGAAATTTTAGGCATGTTAAATATAAAACGATATTAGAAGCAGTATCAATTAGCAATAAAATAATTTATAATAAGTAAAATCATGTAAATGTGTATACTCGAATTTTAATTAAAAAATAAATTATTTAAGACATATTTCCTTTTGACTTTTAAATATGATTTAAGATCTGTTAATAAATTTAAGACGTATCTGAATTTGGTAGCAATGCTTAGTAGTTTTATTATTGCACTTGTAATTTG
The DNA here is from genome assembly GCA_003550325.1 of Gigaspora rosea. Lineage (NCBI taxonomy): Eukaryota > Fungi > Glomeromycota > Glomeromycetes > Diversisporales > Gigasporaceae > Gigaspora > Gigaspora rosea. The sequence goes on along the minus strand of QKWP01000057.1, from coordinate 72,286 downwards.
CATAGGTAAATTTAGTTCCATGGGTAGTTCACAGGTACCTGCGGGCCTAACAGGCCAGGTTAGGGTATTGCGTTTTAGGCCCTAGGGTAAGGGTAAGGGATCAAAAGTTAAGCCCTTACACAAATGGGTAGGGCTAGGGTATTGCTATTACCCGGCCCTACCCGGCCCATGCGGAGACCTACCTGTAGGTGCGTTTATTGCCTCTTTGACATTAGCATGAATTTCGTCAAACGAAGTTAAAGAAGTTTGTTGAATGCCTTCCATAGGATTTTCTGTCAGTCGTTGGCCAGAAGCCATCGTAAAGAAGTGCGAGAACACACGGTGTATAGTAAAAAGGCTATCTCCCTTTTTTTTAGTTATTTTGAACGGCAACTAAACGGAAACTATGGTTTAGGTATTAAATTAGGCCCCAAGGCCTATAATTAAGCAAGCGTTGTTTGTTTTCCTATGTATTTTGTGTTGTTTCCCTAAGCTCTGAATTTGGTTTAGTGATCTACGGGAAAGAGTTTTTTGCTGAACCTTTGTTGTTTTATTTTTTGGTTTGGTTTCGTTTTTTATATAGTGCGGGACACTTAAAGGCTTTCCAAACTTTAAAAGCTAATAATATTTAATATAAAAATAATATTAAAAAAAATAGGCCGCTATTTTGTAGTTTAACTAATTTACTACAACTTAGCGGCTCTAATTTTTTAAAACTTATTATATATTTTTAATATATATAAGTTTGAAAGTGTGCTATTTTTATATGATATGGAAAAAATTATCTCAAAATGGGACAAGTCACATGTTTTGGCTCACTGCTATTGGTTAATTTTAAAAATTAATTTTTAACCAATCAAAATACAGGATTTCAAAAAAACATCAAATTTGATTATAAATTTTTGAAAATGGAACAAGTCACGTGATTTCTGTTTTTAAGTGTCCTGTACTGTAGTTTTATTTTGTTTTTTTTTTATTTTTTTTTCATTTAATTTTTTTTATTTTATTTCTATAAAAACACTATTCTTCATTTATTTTTTTATTTGAAGTTTTTTGTTCTTTTTGTTTTTGTTTTTGTTTTTTTTTATTTTTTTTATTAACTTATTTTATTTTAGCACTTTGCAAGAAGAATAATCTAGATTTCTTCAATACTTTACAAGCAAATCCAGACTTTTCTAGTACTTTGCAAGAATACATACAACTTGATTTTGGCAATTTTAGTCATGAACTCTAATAAAGATTTGGGGTTTAATTTTTTTACTTAGTTTGCTTACATTTTCAATTTTTTTGTTTATTTTCTTTTTGCTTATTTCTTTAACTTTTATTTTTTTTATTTATTCTATCACTTTGCGAAAACTTTGATTTTAATGATTTCTGAATTGCAAGAACACGAACTCTTACTTTAGAAAAATAAAAATTTGGGGCTTTGTTACATTTTTGTTTTTTGTTTTTTTTTTTACTTATTTTTGTAATTTTGTTTTATTTTATTTATTTTAGAAATTTGCAAGAAAACAATTTGACTTTTTTAGTACTTTACAAGAATACTAACTCTAACTTCTCTGGCACTTTGCAAAAAATAGTGAATATGTATGAATATAATAGTTAAAACAAAGAAAGGAAATAATAACTAACTGCAGAGTAAAAAAAATAAGTATATTGAACTATTATTTTTATGAAATTAGATAGACAAAGTACAAAAATAGTTTATTATTTTTTTTGGGTTTGTTTTTTTTTTTGGTTTTATATTTTTTGTCATTTTTTTCATTTTTTTTTTGTAATATATAATAATAATAATATATAATAAAAATATTTATATATTTTACACTAGATGATATTAGTATCTATCTATTGTTATAATAGTTTTTCATTAAAATTTAGGGTTAAAGTACTTTTATATATTAGTTAGAATTAGGATTTAGGTTTTAAATATATTAGTATTATATATAGTTATACAATACTATGCAAAGTTTTTGGAGGCCCTAAGTATTTTTACTTAAAGTACCGATTCTGTTTACTTAGTATGCTTTTGAAATATAGCACCCTGGATATTAATATTCTCTAGTATCAATTAACAATAGTTATAATAAAATATATAATATTAATGCATATTTAATTTAAAATATAATGACTATATAATGTATAATAATAATAAATAAATAAAAATATAAAATTTTTATATTAAATTGTGAAACCTTGTGAAAACTTGTGAAAATCTGTAAAATATTTAAAAATTTGCAAAAAGTATGCATATCTGCGGATTTTTGGAATTCATGCAGATCATTGACGCACCCCAAACATTTTAGTTATACAAATAGGGTGCGTCAGTTAGTTGATATCCAATCACATTGCAGCATTGAGCGATTTGTTTTACTGTACTACTGTATACAAAACCCGAGTTTATTAAATTTCACCTTATATTAGATCCCAGATACACACTTTGTATTTATGACATGCGGTCTAGACATTTGAAAAGAACTACATTTCATTTAAGATCTTAAAATCGTTGCCATAAGTAGCCGTATACAAGACCCCATGATAGTAGACCTACTACGTAGTATACCCGGATGCGAATCACAGTATATTAATCAAACATGGGTTTTTCAAATATTTGGACCGCCTATTATAAATGCAAAACGTGCATACTCTCCAAAGTTTTCCTCTTAGTAACGTGAACTCTCGGCTGTATACTAGACCCGGGTCTATTATAGATTTTAAAATTGGTGGAATGTAGAAGACCCGGGTCTTGTATACGGCGATTTATGGTGGGTATATATAATTTTAATTTGTTTGAAAGTTTCAAACAGCTCAAAACACAGTAACTAATGAGTATATATTAGTTTTTTGATTTAAATAGTAGCAATGAAACGTCTGAATTGCAACTGATATACCATCACCAGCTTGATTCGAACATATAATTCTTGAAAAATAGACAAGTGTAATAGTGGCGTTTTATAGGCTAAAGCTTTGAATTTTTAATAATATCAAATGGGCTTTTTTTTCAAATAAAAAAATAAAATTTTTAACATAATTATTTGTTTTATTTTATTTTTTTTTTGTTTTGTTACGATTAAAATATGAATTTTATTAAATTCAGTAGTTACAAATCTGAAAGGCATAACTTAGCTAATTAATAAACATCTGAATATGGTTGCCTTCCTGATAACCCAGTACTATATTTTTTTTTAAAAAAAAAAATACAGACAGACTTTTTTAAGTGAACACCCTCGCACACTCAAATTCTGGCCCATATATATACTTGACCTTCATTAGTTCTAGTCAAACTAGTTAAACCATACCCGGACATTTCTGAAATTCAGTAGAGTAAGGCTAAAAGGCTTTTACTTCGTTACCTTAACCAGTTGAACCAGATATTCCTTGACTTCGCTCTCCTTAGTTCCAGTAAACAAACTTCAATGAAATTTTCTAGCGATCGAAGTCAATGATACAAATAATGTTATTGAGCTGTGCTCAAGTATCGCACTTATGTAGTGCTACGACAGATCTAAATAAAAAATCTCTATTAGTGTTTGTCGATTCTAAGTGGTTTGTTAGATGCCACCGAAAATTTCCAAATGCAAAAAATAATAAGCAGTTGTTTCTATCACTGATTTACATATAACAAAGATCTATAACAAAACCGTATAAACTATAATACTTCCCCTAATTAAAAGCCCTTATTTTCAATACATTTTAATCATGATCAAAGCACCGAAAACTCTTTCAATAACTAGGCACGTAAATCAACAAATCACAGTTTACTATTGCGAAGAAGTAAAACGTTCATAGCTTTTAAATATATTTACTTACTAAAGTAAAGTAAAGATTGCTATGATTGGTTTTGGTGATTGGTTTTGAGGACGGGCGATTGGTTTGACGTGCTTTAATATATATAAAATTTTGTTTTTTAATAACTAATTATTAGACAATTTGGGGTGATAAATAATCAGATGATTGCTATTTTAGGGTATAAAATGATTAGCTAATATAAAATTTGGAACCCTAAAAAAGGGTAATTCCAAAAATCCGCGGATATGGATTATATAAATATGATATTAATTGATAAATCATATTAGATATATATTGATTAAATATCTATATTAGATATGCATTAATTACTATCACTATTGATAGAAATTGGCAGAGGTGTTGAGTATTGATATATATCTTACCCAGTGAGTAATTGATATATATCTATATATAAAATTTGCTGATAAAAATAAATTTTGTTTATATTATAGAAATATTTATAGTATTTTCAATGCTTGAATTTTCATTTAAAGCAAAGAATTTAATATTTTATATTTAATTTTTAAAAAAAATATATCAAAAAAGTTGGTGATATTTGCAATAGAAAATTTTTTATAACAAACAAAACAAGTTAAAACAAGTTTTTGATAGTAAATAAAATATTTAGAATATTTAATAATATATTAAATATTTTGTATTACTGATGATCATAACAATAACTTTATAATATAAATATCATTATTATACTCTACCCTTAAATATTCAAATTTATTTGAAATATTTAAACATTTTAAATAAATTCAAAAAATATTTGTGCATTTTAAATACTTGGGCTATCAAAGCATTGTGGACACTTTTTGGATTGTAATTACTCGAAATCGAGTAAGTAACTATAGTACGAAATTAATATTATATATTACAATGATCTCAAGATATAATATATTAAAATTTGGTGCAATTTCGTTAAGTTGCGCTAGAGTTATACAGAAGATATAACAAATTACTGTTTTTGCATCAATACAAAAATCAATTTCTGATTTTTTTTATCTTTGAAAAAAAATTCACAAAAAATCAAAATTTTTTTAAATCATTTTAAATTTCACCCAAATGTAGCAAGGTATCTAAGTAATATTACATGATATAAAAAAGCCATGTTTGTACAATGGGTCAGGTGCAATTGGTAAGAAAAGTAAAATTTTTATTTTTTTTTCTCATAAAAATAATCGGTAGCAAGAAAACTTGGTTAATAAACAGATTAAAATAATTCTACTTGTTCTAGTGATGCTAAAGTTGACTGTAAAAAGTTCGTTATATTAAAGTTAAAAAGAAGTTTTACAAAACAGGTACTTTAAAGGGACAAAAAAGAGAAAAAAACTACTGAATGTCCAAGATTACATAATCTTCTTAACTTTCCCAGTCTCAAGAGCCCAATTTTTAGCAAAATTCTGTGCCCAAACTTATTCTATGTTATTAACTTTCTCAAATACTAACAAAAAAAAAGTATAGTACTATACTATTTGTTATGCATTACACAAAGAAGATCTGAGATCTTGTATTGTCCCTTGGATTGTTTGTCTCTCCAGGACCCCGAATAATCTATGTAATATCATATTTGAAAAATAGCTAATGGAGGCCTGTTTTTTAAAAAAGGTTATATTTGAAAAGTAGGTATTGGAGAAAAAGATTATATTTGAAAACTGCTAAATAGAATGCTAATAGGTTTTTTTTTTTTAAGGTGAGGTCTTGCTCATATCTTTATTAGTAATTTAATTAGTTACTACAAAAAGTACACTGATTAACAAATTACATGCAAGAATAGGAGCTCAGATTAGTTTATCTGCAACCTAAACCTACTAGAGTAGTCAAGACTCATCTAGTTTAAGATAGTTAGTATGAAGAAAGTGGTAGGGTTCCGCAATTAGATTTGATCTTCAAATATTTGAATTAAATATTTGATCAAATTCAAATTCAAATTTGACTATATTTGATTTGATCAAATTCAAATCTAGCCAAATTTGATTTGATTTGACAAATATTTGATTTGATTTGAAAATTACTATTAAAAATTCAAATTCAAATCAAATTCAAATCCAAATATTTGAATCAAATCAAATTTAAATTAGGGTTAATTTGATTTGATCAAATTCAAATTGATCCAATATTTGATTTGAATTTGAGGAATCCTAGTTAGTGGGAACACTATACTTGACCCAGTTAATAGCCCATAGGTCAAGTTTTTTAAGGGCTATTCCCACAGGAGGACAATGGTTCTGATTACTATGTAGTTGGTCTGGCTACCTATATAGGCAGCTATAGGTGAATAAAAGGCATGCTCTTTGCTTGTTCTGTTTGGGGCATGTGGGCTTAGGGTCGGGTATAGAGTATGAAGCAGTAGGGTTTCTATAGTAGGGTTCCTCAAATTCAAATCAAATCAAATATTGGGTCAATTTGAATTTGATCAAATCAAATTGACTCTGATTTGAATTTGATTTGATTCAAATATTTGAATTTGAATTTGATTTAAATTTGAATTTTTAATAATAATTTTTAAATCAAATCAAATATTTGTCAAACCAAATCAAATTTGGCCATATTTGAATTTGATCAAATCAAATATAGTCAAATTTGAATTTGAATTTGATCAAATATTTGATTCAAATATTTGAAGATCAAATCAAATTGCGGAACCCTATTCTACAGCTGATTATAAATTGAGTCAGATATTTGGAGAAGTGATTGTATTATAACCTGAGAGGCTTCTTTTGTGGAAAGATTAAATGGATGTAGATCTTGTATAAAGTATGATGGAATTAAACTTTCAGTATAGTGTTGAGATAGTAGAGTGTGAACTCTAAAAGCAGGGTATTGGAAGATGGTATTGATAAGCTTGGGAATTGAAGGGGCTGATATATCCAGGTTGATTTTATTAATAGTACGTTGGATAGATATTAGAATTATCTGGTTTGAGTAGTTGTCTATCGGGGTAAGTTAACCAGTAGTTTGGAAAGTGCAGGTTGTTATAGTTAAAGCAACTAGTGCTTGAGAAAAGGTCTGGGTATATTTGATGGAAATAGTTGTGTGAGGATAGTTTGTTTAAGAGCAGTTTGACTTTGAAAGCTTTAGCAGTGCTGAGCTTAAAGTTAGTGATATTGTTGTATACTCTTTGGTTGTTCTTAAGGTACAACCATGTGGAGTGCCAGTCTATATAATGTGTGAAATTGTTCCATTCACTTGTTCTGTTTTGAGATGACCACATGGCAATATCATGTGCTTTACAAATGTTTTTGACAAATCTTCTGGTTGTCTGCTCAATATAGGAATCCTCTTAAAAAAGGATATGATATGAATTAAAAATATTTGTATAGTTGAGGATAAGTTGGTAGGCTGTGTCATATTGCCTTGTTAGAGAGTCTGCAAAGTTGTTGAAGGTGTTGTCGATATGGGCTTGGACTTTACTTATCGTAAGGCTAATTCCATAAGACTTAATCGCCACAATGAGTGTATGCCAGATCGGCCATGCTTTGAACTTGTATTTCTTAGATGTATCATGATTTAGTTTGGTAAGTTTGTTATATTTGGCTATAACTAACTGTGAGTCAGTGAAGATCTGTACTATGTAATTGCATAGTACAGTGGAGATTGCCGACAGGATTGCCACTAATTCAACTTTGTATAATGAGGGCTAGTTGGATATTCTAGCTAAGAACTTCTGTATGACCTGGTTGTCAGCGAGCTGAACCCAGCTGATTCCCATTGAGCATTGATTGGATCCAATGTTTTTGACAGAGCCATTCGTATAGAATATGAATACAGATCTGACTGAGTTAAGATTTGTGATAGCTAATAGCTGTGAGAAGGCTTTATTTTGAAGAAAAAGGTGTAAAGCCAGAGAGTCTTATATGTGTATTGTGGATGGTAAGAGGTTTGTGATTGGGTGCTTGATGGCAGTTAAAAAGATTAGGTCCAGATAATTCGCATTAAGATTCAGATAGCGGTTGGGCTGGATTTGACCGTGAAATGTAGCAGATAGTACTGCTAATACTTCTATAGTACATGCTAATGAGATCCAATTAGAGTTAAAATTACATCCTGAGCATGAAGTGCAGGCAATTTGTGGAAGTGAATATAGCTAGAAGCAGGTTGTGGCTATATCTGATTTCCAGTATGTGATAGATATAGTATTAGTATATGGGAAATATCTTCGAACTTTGCCGATTACGATATTGTCTCCTAGATAGGTGAGTATTTAGGATTTGTTGCGGTGATAGATCAAGCTAGTATAGTATGCGAATGGGTTAATGCATTGTTTTGGTTAGTATTTGTTAGCAATCTTGTGGTGATATTGGTCACTAATGATAGTTTGCTCAATGACTGAGAACCATAGAGGTTGTTTGCCTTTGGGTGGATAATGGATTCTCAGGAACAGATGCTTCCATTCTAGGAGTATTTTATTGTCTGCTAAGCATAGTTATTTCAAGTATATGATTTGTTTTTTCTGTAGTTGTTTTTTAAAAGCACTATATTTGGGATGAGTCTTGAGGATGTTTTCTACTGGGTAGTTCTCATAGTTAGTAGTTTGTGGCCACGTGATTGCTGTGTTTGCCATAATCGAGATTTTTAATTTAGTAAAAAGAGAAATAATTTTAAATATACAGTCAGACCTTTATAAATGCAACCTCCATAAATGCAATACCTCCCTAAATGCACGTTTTTTTCTTTTCCATAAGATGTTATTAGTGCTAAATACACATTCTATATTCTGTAAATACATGTTCTCTTGAATAATATTTTATGTTATATTAACCTCCCTAAATGCATGTAGCCAATTAAATTTTAATATTTAAGATAGGTTATATAATTTTGGTAAAAGTTACACAAACTTGATGATCTAATTATTAAAGTTGCAATTTAATTGGCTCTCTCTAAATGCAAACCTCCCTAAATGCACGTTGTAGGCTTGTCCCTATGAGTTGCATTTATAGAAAGTTGATGTAGTAGTTAACCAGTTGGGCCTGTTTACACTAAGGGCTGGATATTGGAGTATACTAGTTGTGGACCACAAGTTGTTTTGTAGCTACTGTAATCTGATGTGCATAGTTGTACCAAGAGTGTTTCTGTCATTAATTCTAATGAGATAGTTTGAAATATGATGCTGTAGCTGTATATTCCAAATATTGTGAATGTTATATATATTGTGGTTAAGCATAGTACTATTGGGAATAAGTGCGCTAGTTGAGATTTATGTTTGGCTACTGTTAGGTACTGTGCAAGTATTTTGGAGCATGTAAAGTAAGGAAGCACTATGTTATATAGCCGGTATTTGATAGTTGGAACCAAAACCATATTAATGACGTATATGATTTGTTTGTCTGTAATCTTTTTTAATTTGGCAGTATTGATGAGATAGGAAGCTTCCGCATAAATGAGTTTTGTCTGCTGTGAGCTTTTATTGTTCAGAGTGAACCAGCACCCCAAGAATTTGAAAGGTTGGTTAGATGGTTATGGTTCGAGTTGGTGATTAAAGTATAAGAATGGAGATGGGCTTTTATAATTAGTAGTGAAAATGGACTTGGCTAGGTTGATTTGGATGTCTGCTATTTGGTAAAAAGATGTGGCAATTTGGGTGGTTTGTGTTAGCTCTTCTAAGGATGATGTAATCAACAGTGTATCATCCATGTATGCCAGTACTGAGACTAAGGTGGAAAGCTATTGATCCTTGCTGAGGTTAGGTTGGTCCTCCAGTTGGCCTGTAGTGAGTAACCTGCAGCAATGTGGTTTACTAGTGGGTCGTAGTATATTCTTCAGAAGAGTGGTGTTATTGTCTCTCCTTGATTAATTCCATTTTTAACTGTATATGAGTTAGTGAGGCCCAGATTGGTAATGACTCAGTTGTATCAATCGAATAGCAAGTTAGTGAGTATATTAATAAGAAGTTGTGGCATATATATACGAGATAGGGCTTTATTAAATAGCTCAAACTATACGGAGTCATAGGCTTTGCTCATGTTTTGGAAGATTAACCATAGTGGCTTTGAGTTGCAGCTAGCATATTCAATGATGTTGTTTAAATATATATAGGTATTGAGGTGCTGTTGCTAGGCAGTGCAACATAGTTGAATGAAGATAGGATAGGGTATTGGGTGAGGACTTTGTTGAGCCGATTAGTGAGAAGTTTAGTATACAGTTTCCTTATGTGCTCCACCAGACTGATTGGTCTAGTATTTACTAGTATTACAGTACCGGAAGCCTTCTTTAATTCCGATAGAGTAACAATCACACAGCTTCTAAGATCCCTTACTTTGGGCGTGAAGCGGTGTGCAAGAGGGAAGTATAGTTTCCTTTATGTCTGCAAGAAACTACACACTTCTCTTTGGCAGTTTTGTATAAATCAACAAGAGTTAATAGACAGTTTATTAATTTAACAAGAGGGCTATTCCAAGGTGTCTGTTCCTTAGAAATCCCAAGAGTTTATTAATAATAAAAGAGGAGGATAAATAATATAAAGGTAAAGATAAAATACAATGTCTGGATCTGTCCAAAACTAAGGGAAATAAGGTGGGTTTATATATCTATTGAGCTAAGTGTTGCTAAGTGTTGTTAAGCGTCGCTAAGCGTCATTAAGCGTCGCTAAGCGTCGTTAAGCGTTGCTAAGCGTCATTGAGTATCATTGCACATCAATTTCACATATCACTATTACTAAATACAGTTATTACAAAATATCCTTATTAAGTTCTAATTTCTTAACTAATTTCTACCAAAATTAAAACCTATTCTATAACACTAGGTTGCCATCAAAGATTGGCTTTTTCGAAATAGGAAAAATTCAGCTTTTTTTCTACTGTTTGGGAACAGTTTGTGTTTGTAGACAGTGGTTAAATAGCACCATGATTGCTGTTAGCAGTTTTGGCTAGAGTGTTTAATTATTTCATAGCTGACCCCAGAGGGTTTACACACTTTGTTGTTTGGGAGCTGTGATAGCATAGTAAGAACTTCTTCTATCGAAAAGAGTTGCAGTATCTCTAAGTACCAGTTTTGGTTGACGCATAGCTTGGTAGCGTATTCCTTTGCCCAAAAAGTATCGAACAAGGTGCTGTTTACTAATCAAAGTGGGTCTGGATCTGGGCCTTAATGGCTTCAGGGTCCGTGATTATATCATTGTCTATTCTGAAGTTGTTGAATTTTATAGGGTCCTTATGCCTGTTGAGTATACTGTTGATCATGAAGATCAGATGTGTACTAAGTTTCAAGCAGCGCTTTTGAATAGATTCAGCAATGTATTGGCGAGTGAACTTGATATTTTCTATGTTATGGGCATAATAGAACTTTTTCCATTTTGCATTGGCGACCATCAGCCACACGAGTAGGTGACTATATATAGTAGGTAGTAATTGCAAATCCAGTTGATGCATGGAGTTAAGATTTTAAATTGTGAGGTTAGGATATAGGGATGGCAGAGGTGTTTTTAAGGGCCTGCTTGGTTTGTTTAATAATGTTATTTAGCTTTTTCAAACTAAAATATAGTGGCATGGCTTTGGAGAAAAAAGTATAGTGGAAGTTGCATGTTGCAAATTTTTTGCTAAGTATATGCAGAATTGCTGCGTTGGTAATGCTTATTTGGATCTTATACCATGTTGTTTCTAGTGTTTGTGTAGTAGATGTCTCTATTGATGCATTGTTATGAGTTAGATTGGAGGTGATCTGGTCAGCAAAGTTTTGCTATTTCTTCACATCTATCAGTTTATAATTGAAGATTTTTCTATAAGATCTGTACTTATGTCTGGATTGCCCTGCATAGACATACGGAAAGGACAACTAAGAGATAAGGATCTTGTGATCACTTAGGGTTGAAGTATTAAGCTTATCCAAGTTAAAAGAAAACAAGTAGGGTACTAAAAGAGAGTAGGCCCAAATGTAGTCTATTTTACTCTGGTATTTCGATTTATGCTATGAGGTGTTGATGATTGCATGTGGATGGATAAGTCTGTAAAATTGTTATACGTTAGGAATTGGAAAAGCTTGTATTTGCTATTTGAAGTTAGGGTATTGTTTGTGGAGGTATTGAAGTCTTCTAAAATAATGAGCAGGATGTTGTCTGCTATAGCTTGTTGGATCTATTATATTACTATGTCCTGGATTTGTATTCTAAGCTGCTGCTCACTGCAATGGAGGTATATAGATATTATTTAGAATTTAAAGTCGTGTCTGAAGAATCATCACCAAAATTTGCACGGGGATTACTATCAATTTTTATCATTATTGGATAGTAATCGATTTAAATCCTCCCTGACGAGGACTATCGATTAAGATAGTAATCGATAATAATCGGTAATAATCGATAGATATCAGATTAAAAATCGGGAATAACAATACTATTATACTGTATACTTATTTTTAAACGTTTTACAGATTTTCGCATGTTTTCGCATATTTTCACAAGGTTTCGCAATTTAATTAAATTTTATATTTTTTATTTATTATTATTATTATACATTATATTTAATTAAAAATATATTTTAATCAATATTATATATTTTATTATATATTATT
>QKWP01000057.1:47618-58747 GCA_003550325.1 Gigaspora rosea | reverse complement strand
TTTTTTTTTTTTTTATGTATCCAAATTAAAGTATAGTGCTAATTATCGATTAATAACACAATGATCGATATATAGCGATTTTGATTAGTTCGATGATAATCAATAATTGATTTATATCAATTACTTGCCTATTTTTTGTTATTAATTGATTTTTGATATATATTGATTTATAAGAAGTTAATCAATATATAACGTTTAATTTTAATCGATATAAATCAATTATGCGTTATAAATCAATATATATCTGCTTAAAATATTTCGTGATGATAGGTCTATAGCAATTGCATATTCAGAAAAGCTTGTGATGTTGTGGACCTTGTGAATATGTAAAACGAGAGTATTTTGTATCATAATTGCTGTTCCAGCTTTGGCGCTATCAGTACATGACCAAAAATAAGTATAGTATTTGGTGTTGTTGGATCTGTCATTCCAATAGTTTTTAGCGAGTTTAGTTTCTGTAATACTGATAATTTTTGGTTGTGAGAGAAGCAATAGTGCTCTCATATTTCCTTTTTGGTGTTAGTATTAAGCCCTTGGACATTGTGTGTACTGATCGTAAGTTCTAGTAGTAGCAGCATGTTAGTGTCAGGTAGTAGCTTAATTTGGGTGATAGTCTGATGTGACTTGGGGATTGTGGCATTGTCATTTGGTTGTTTGGCTGTGGACATTGTAGATGTGTCAGTATGTGTCTGTTGGCATGCAGTAGGTGTGTAAGGCATATTGGGTTAGGATAATTCCATTTCTACTGGTCTGGTATCTTCCGGTAGATGCGTGTTTGATAGCATCTGTACTATTATTAAAGCTCTTTTCTTAAGATGGAGGAATACTTGCGAAGGATCTTATTGTGCTTGGTGACGATGCACATGACTTAGATAATTGGATACTAAAAATATTCCATGATGGCGTAGGGAAGAGAAGGAAGTTGGAGCAAAAATTCTGGAACTTTGGTTATTTTAAAGAACTGTCTAAGTGTTTTTAACGTTGGTATAATATCCTGCTGCTTCGTTATCAAGAGGCTAAATGAGATTTCTTTAGCAGCTAGATGTCTAGATTTCGTCAAGATTATTTGGAAGACTCACCTGCTAGATTTCTGAGGCACCAGGTTTCTTAGTCTCAGCAGAGCTAGCTGGTATCTCAATCCATTCTGAAGGTAGCTTGTTAAAGTAATAATATTGCTATAAAAATCTAGCTGTGTCTACGAGCTGCTTAGCTATTGTGATAGGAAGTGTGATATTTGGTATGGACTGTATGTCTTCTGTACTGAGAAGGCTAGGTTTGTCAGTAGGGTTGGCTACTATGATATTTTCAGGCAGAGGAAGTCTAACTCTGTAATGAGGGAGAACTTGCTTAAGGAATTCCTTTGCCAAATAATTCTTAGTAATCGGGTATGTAAACTGGGTATGTATTTTAATTTTACTGGGGTCCGTGGGTAAAACTGGTCTGGTTACAAAGAAGTCGTTTGAGATGAGTTTAAATATATAATATTTCCGGAGTCATATGACCACCTCTGAGAGCAGGACTGATGCTATAGCTGTGTTAAAGGGAAAAAACCTTCTAACTCAAGAGTTTAACTCCTGATAGGTGGAGAGGAGTAGTTCCTTACGCGGCAGGAAGTTGAAATAAGATGCAGGAATTTTGGTTTCTTTTGTGACTGATAGAAGTCTGCAAGCTTCCTCTTGTATACTCCCAGAAATGGAAGCGCAGCTCTCTTTGTAATTGGGAAGTACTTTAGTAGCTAGGTGCAAGGTCCAGATAGCAGGACGAAAGAGGTAGAAGGATAGCAAAGTATGACTTAGGAAGCTAGTTGAATTAAAAATACGCCGTAGGGCGTTTAGGGTAATAACAGATATTACGTAATATTTTTTTAATATACCCTACCCCTTCCCCTTACGTAAGACAGTAATAAAGCTTAAAAGTTAAATCATGTGACTTTTAATACTATCTACCAATCAAATAGCAGATTTCAAAAACCAAATCTTTCGCAATTTAGCAATAATAGTGCCTCATATACCGGTAATATATAAAACAATGAAACGCAAATTAGAATGAATTTTCAATCTGCATTTATTAATTAATTATTTTTAGTTTTTGACAATGGTATTTAATTACTTACTCTTTTTGGCTAGCACTTTTAAGTTTGTTAAAATTGGATTACAAATCGCATGTATATCTGATTATTTTTAGTTTATACTTTCGAATTATTAATTTAGATAATGCCATTATACGCGTTTTATTGTGATAGGCCAGATCATAACAAAACAATTCATTGTCATGCTTTAAATTTACCAAATCATGTAGTATACTTGAGTATAAAACTTGTATTCTTAAATTCTTTTTTTTATACAATTAATAGTACAAACGATCAAGCGATAATAGAATAAGAAGTAAATAAAAATGTACATGAGTATTATAAGATAGGAAACTGTATTATTGTTAGCCTTGAGTAGTAATACATTATGGATAAAAAAAATTTATCTACCATATTAGATTTTGTAATTTTTGTATAAATATAAAAAAGATCATAAAGAATATAAGTTTGAATTAAAATTTCAAATGAAAATAAAAAATTTCAAACGAATATAATGAGTCAAATGTTCATTTCGAATCCAAAGTTTAATAAAAAAACTCATATATAAAGATCCAAAAAATAAATATGAAAACTTTACCAATGCATATATATATAATTATATGGTTAAAAATAAAAAACCAAATCCTGATCGATCAATCGTTTGCAAACTAGCAGCAGAAGAATGGCGAATTGTTAGAAAACAAAAAGAAGTAGAAATTGACAATATTATTGCACAACATTTAAACACACTATTAGATATGCAAGGGATCTTTTGTTCTATTACGTCTCACCCACAAGTTTCTATAAGTAGTAGTTCTTTACAAACCGCTATAATTGCCATTGCACAACCATCTGAAAATTTAGAAAAGTTTTATCCTAATGTGGTAGCCCAAAAAAAAGCAGCTGAAAGTAAAAGATTAGCAGAAAAGGAACTAATTGAGCTTGAATTCTTGTATAATAATTTATCTAATATACAACATCGGCGTGACCTTTTAATAAGAATGAATAAATTTCGAGATGAAATTCAAGTTCAAAGGCAACAAATTAAAAATTAAAAAGAAATACAATATATCAGTCAAACTGCAGTGATAAAAAACGCAAAGCATTAGAAGAACAAAATGAGGTAATTCGATATGACTATACATGAGGACGAAAGTATTTCGGGTTCTAAAACCCGAAATTAAAATTTGAAGACGAAATTGTTTTTACCTATTTTACTTAAAAGACAAAATTATTTGATACTTTTCTTGAATAGACGAAATTATAAGAAACATATCTATATAAATTTTATTTGCTCTTCCTTATAAAAAATTTTAATTTTCTCTAATGAAGACGAAATAGACCTTTTTCAAAAATCAATTTCGGTGGCATCACTAGATATGACCAACCTGAAAGACCGTCATTATTAGTGCAGCATCCTGATTTGCTTGATAACATTCATGATTCAATCAAATATGGTGCTGCTAATGTGCATAGACAAAAAGAATCAATAAAAGTTAGAATTATAGATCACCTGCGTCAGAATCTTGAAGAAAATTACAATATTTATATGTCCTGGTCTACTTTAAATAATTACCTTTTGCCTCGCCGAACTAATTCAATTGCAGCAAAAGCTCATCACCATCCCGCTTGGGTAGCTATTGCTGGAGTTTCACGTGATGAAACAAGAGAACATCAAGACGAACATTATTGCTTGACCTCAGTTAAAGGAGCAAAGCAATTTGCTAAAACTTTTGCAAGTGCGTCTATTATAATCTCTCAAGACGATAAATCCAAAATTGGTCTTGAAGTATCTGCAGTAAGTAGAACTTTCCGTATCTTGCAGTCGTTTGCTGAACCAGTTAGAGTATCAGATCATGACTTTCCCTGCGGACATGATCAAAAGTTAGTTCCATCAGTTTATCTTATAATTCAACCTGACAAAACAAATGATGATATTCATTCAGGACAATTAGCAATATTTGTCCGCCCACAATAGTCGTTGGGCACATCATCTGAAACATATATGAAAGACCTTTCTTATCTTATATCAAATGCACAGTATACTGAGGCTTTGAAAGTAAATGGTTGTATAAAACCAATTTGGGTACTGTTGGTTGACGGGGGGCCCGATGAAAACCCTAGGCATTTAAAGAACATAAATTCATATTGTAAGTTTTTTAATAAATTTGATTTAGACTACCTTACCGTGCGCACGCATGCTCCTGAACAGTCAAAATATAATCCAGTCGAGAGGGCTATGGCAACTCTTTCAGGTAAGCTTGCCGGAATAACACTTCCAATTGATCATTTTGGTAAACATTTAGATAGCTAAGGAAAAGTTATTAATTCGGATTTGGCAAAAAACAACTTTCGCTATGCTGGTGAAGCTTTATGTAAAATTTGGTGTCGTGATCATATTTTTGGAAAAAAAGTTGATGCAACTTATATTGACAAAGCAATTGATCTATTTGTCGATCTTAAATTTGTTGAAGAACAAGAAAAAAAAGGAAAAGAGACTGTGAATAACTTGGTACCATGGTCCTGGATAGAAAAACATTGCAACCTATGTCAATATGCACTCGATATAAAACGATATGATGATCTTGAATGCTGTAATCCTATTAGAGCAGAAGAAGCTATGGATTTTTTTATGGCTGGTGGTGGCTTTCTTCCTTCAGTTATTAAAGCACGAGATGATCACTATATAAATACTATTCATCTCCTTCAATACTTTGATCAATTTAAAATACCGGGCTATGATTTTCATTGGCCTTCTCTTGACAAAGAAACTTATTTTCGACTTTGCTGTTCAATTTGCAACAAGTATTATCCAACTCTTACCTACTTAACGAAACATAAACACCTGCAACATCCTTCTAAGCGTGGAAGACCAAAAAAGGCTTTAGAAATCCCTAAAACCAATTCTGCAACATTTGATAATTTTATGACATTGCCGTTACAAAATATCACCTGAATTCTTTCTTGTAACGAGATTCTACCAAGGGGTTGTGCATCGGATACAGAATAAAATAGTAAAAAGTTTTAGTTTTCAAATTTTACAAATGTTTTGGCAATATATTTAATTTAGTAAAAAAGTAAATATAAAGCTTTGAGTATAATAAATATAAAATTAGAGAAATCTTCCTTGTCATATTAATTAGTCTTATGCTTTTATGATCGCTAATTTGAATCAGGACCATTGGTTTCGGTTATGTCTGTTTATTCTAAGAGATTAATTATGTTCAAATTTACTTAGTTAAAGATCTTGTATTACTAATAATAGTTGTACAAACAGATTTTTAACAGTGCCCTACCTTGTTTAGTGCATCGAAAGTGCGTCGGGGTATGTCAAAGATAACCCGGGTTTAGCATTATATCGGTTATCCTTGACGTGTATACTATCTGTTAATTAAAACACTTGATTGGCTATTTCTAATATTATATATATCTACGTAAGACATTGACGATACCCCCTCCCCCTATCGATATTATGTAATATTTGTTATTACTCTTACTATGGCTCTAGTTTGTGCCTACTGCTTAATAGGAAGATCAAGGGGGTGAATCTTTTTTACCTCTGCTAAGATTTGACTAGGGTGCTCAGG
Source organism: Gigaspora rosea (assembly GCA_003550325.1). Classification (NCBI taxonomy): domain Eukaryota; kingdom Fungi; phylum Glomeromycota; class Glomeromycetes; order Diversisporales; family Gigasporaceae; genus Gigaspora; species Gigaspora rosea. The sequence continues at coordinate 53,092 of QKWP01000057.1, read as the reverse complement.
GAGGGGTACAAGCCTGTCTTCGAATGCTCTGAATATGTTTGCTTTGATTGCTTTGTATATCTCCTTGTCTTCAGTTCTAATTTGTATGAATCCTTTGGCATATTGTATATACTCATATACAGTTTTAGGTATAAGCTTTCCAAAGTTCATATTAGAGAGGAACTATATAATGAGCACCACCTTAAGCATGCTGCTTATAGTGTTACGAATCTCATAGTTAGTGAATATAATTTTGTTGTCTGCCTTATAGGTTTTAAGGGCATCTGCGAGCAGCTTTTCATATTCTTTTTGATAAGCCGGAGTAGTATTGCGGTTTTTTGTAAAGGTTGTGAAAAATCTGATATTACCATGAACAAATTTGAGGTGGATGGCTTCTGGAATATAAAAATTGGTAGGTGTAGTCAATAGTTTGTGGCTAGTAAAAAGGTAGATACCATTTACTTCAGTGAGTGCATTCACAATCTTTTCGTATGTTCAGGTCTGTGTATTGAAGTCTGCTTCACAAGATGTCGCTATTTTATCTTGTACTTCCTGAGCCCATTTTGTACTATCTAGTCATTAACTGAGGGGAGATTAAGGTTGTGTTTGGCAACTTGGCTATATAGGAGCCTTTTGCTATCTAGTTTGCTTAGTGCTGATATTTTGGTGGCTTTGTGAGACAATATAGCCTAGGGGTAGCTACTAGTACTTCTAGTAGTGGCTGGGTTTGGCTAAGGCCGAGATGGTGAACATGGGGTTGGTAATTAGACCCAGGGGAGTTATTGGCCAGTGTATGTCCATAGTGATACTAGATATATAGATTTGCTACTGGTTTCTTGTGCTACTGTAATGTTTGTTGTGTCCATATTATCTGTACTGTTGTTTATATTGCTGCTACTATTGGGGTTGCTTGTAGTTTGTAACACCTGAATGGTATTTAGATCATTGGTACTTGTGGTTGACTTGTTATTAGTTTCTATATCAGTAATAGAACTGTATGGAATTAGAGGAAGTTCAGTGGATAGTTTAGATTTTGTGTAGGGCTGCATGCTTTTTTCGTATATTTTGGTTATGGCTGCAATGTTACAGATACGTGTTAATGCGAGTTGCTTTGCATAGATGTTTATTACACCGCTTTTTTGCAATAAGAGGTTCAATAGGATTGAATGGTTGGGATTTTCATGTTTACAGATTTATTGTGAGGAGAACTTGACCAAGTTAGTGATCTTGCCAGATTTAGTAATATCTGTATAGAAGAGAAACCTGTCTGCATACTCTGGAATTGTGAAGATGATAGTGAAGATATGTTTGGACCAGTCTTTAACAGTGATGTTAACAAAATTTTTTGGGTATTCGTGGGCCTTAGAGAGCCTCTAGAAATCAGCTGATTTCTGGGTGAGTAGGTGGGTCAGCTGAAGTATCAGATGTAATTCTGGCCAAAATTTCATAATTCTGGCCAAAGTTACAAAATTATTTTTGACCAAAATTATAGATTTATTAATAATATTTGATAATTAATAACTTTTGAACTACTGAACCAAATTTGATGATTCAACTACCAAAATGATCCTCTCAATAAGAATTTTAGTAAGCCCAAAATCGTTAAAATCCAATCACAGGATCCTGTGATCAGAATAGATTTGTGTTACTATAAAAGTTCTATAATTTATTAAAACCTATTTATAGCAACACAAATTTATTTTGATCTTAGAATCCTGTAATTGGATTTTAACGATTTTGGACTTGTTAGAATCATCTCATTGAGAGGATTATTTTAGTAGTAAAATCATCGAAATTGGCCCAGTAGATCAGAAGTTATTAACAATTAAAAATTAATTTTTAATTGTTAATAACTTCTAATTTACTAGGTCAATTTCAATGAGTTTATTACCAAAATGATCCTCTTAATGAGATAATTCTAACAAGCCCAAAATCGTTAAAATCCAATCACAGAATCCTAAGATCGAAATAAATTTGTATTGCTATAAATGGGTTATAATTATTTAATAAATTATAGAACTTTTATAGTAACACAAATCTATTCCGATCACAGGATCCTGTGATCAGATTTTAACGATTTTGGGCTTGTTAGAATTAGTGTTTTGACCTGAGAACAAAATCATCAATTGGGTACCCAAGCCAGTTTACCCGATTTTAATCGGGTTAACCAAAATTATTTCTGTTAACTCAGTTGACCCAAGTTATCTAGCAACTGACCAGAATTTCTAATCAGTTAATTTGGTTGACCCAAATTATCAAGCAATCGGTTAAGAATTTCTAATCGGTTAATTTAGTTAACCCGAGTTATCCGGCTTAGCTGGGTCAACCGGAACTTAATTTAAAAGTTTACCAATAATTCATATAATTTTGCAAAAAAAATATATTAAAAAACTTAATAGAAAATAGAACTTTAACATGACAAATGTCAAGTATTGTTTTAGGCCAGCAATGGCAAATCCAAAATCATTAACAATAAAAATACAAATATTTAATTGAGAATTCAGCAAATTCAGCAAATTCAGTAAATTTAGCAAATGCACCACAAATTTACCGAATTTCTGCAATTACAGAAAAATTATCAACTTGTGTTACTGAGTTACAATTCCGGGTAATGAATCAATTGCAATACTATTGCAATCATTGATCGAAGGTCAGTAAGTAATTTGAGTGAACGTTTAGTAAGTTATATTAAAAAATAATTTGAGCAAAGCATATTATTTAACTTCCTGCTACCATGCGAACCTTGTTAGTATTTTTGTAATCAGTTAACTGTATGCCCGATTATGTCAAATTAACTGGTTACCCAACTATCAACCGATTAAGCATTTTATTCAATCGGTTAACCATATTTCTTTTGGTTCAGTTCGGTTACCCGATTATAGACCAACTGGGTCAAATTACTAGTTAGAATCCTCTTATTGAGGAGATTATTTTGGTAGTAAAATCATCAAAATTGGGCCAGTAGATCAGAAGTTATTAACAATTAAAATTTAATTTTTAATTGTTAATAATTTCTGATCTACTGAGCCAATTTCGATGATTTTGCTACCAAAATGATTCCTTAATGAGAGAATTCTAGTAAGTCCAAAATTGTTAAAATCTAATCACAAGATCCTAAGATCGAAATAAATTTGTCTTATACAGGTCCAACTATAAAATTTCTGTGCCCTATCGGTAAGACGATAGGTCACATAAATTGCAACGATATGTCACAGAAACTTTCTGATATGTGTCATGTGATAGCTAGCTGATATTTGGCGTGTATCTGTGGCCTATCGGCTTAGCACATATCGATCAGTTTCTTACAGCTTTATGTACATATATAATGTTCTAATATTTATGCGATATTTCCAAAATATCTGCAAAATTTTATAACATATCGTCATATACGATACCAATATCGGAAAATTTTTACGACATATCTTAATATTCTATAATAATATATATATCGAAGATATCTATATATATTATTATAGGAACTAGTTAATATTTATATGATATTTTCAAAATGTCTGTGAAATTTATATGAAATATCGTCATATTTGATACCAATATCGGAAAATTTATACAACATATCCTAATATTCTATAATAATATATATATCGAAGATATCTATATATTATTGTTGAAACTAATTTATACTTGATTATATTCATATGCATTTCAAATTTCTACTCTTTAATTTATGCGAAATATAAGCTTGTTGATAGCAGCATTAAACGTATCAATTTATTAATTATACCATTTTACATGTAGCAATATGACAAAAAAATTGCAGCTGTTATATTAAATTTCTATTAATCTATTTCAACATTATTATTAACGTTACCCTTCTTATTTTTTTCTCTACGATGATATCCAAATTTACCACTTTTAGCGTTAAGGTGCCCTTGACTCTTTGAGGCAGCTCTGGTTGTTGTATTAAACTTGACAGGTTGAGAAGCAGCTTTAGAGCTGGAGCTTTTTGAACTTGTGCGGGTATTTTTCGATTTAGAGGCCTGGGAAGAATGATTATTTGAAGTTGGCTCTACATCAGATCTAGAATAGAATTTGTTACATACATTTCTTCCGGTTGTTCAGGTTCTGATTGTTTGGTTTGATCTGTTCGTTCAGTTGATCTTGAGCGAGTATTTTTCGATTTAGAGGCCTGGGAAGAACGATTCTTTGAAGTTGGCTCCATATCAGATCTAGAATAGAATTTGTTTCAGTAAACCTTTAATTAATAATAAATATACAAATCATAAATATATACCTTTCTTCCGTTTGCTTATTTTGATCTGTTCGACCAGGTTCCGATTGCTTATTATAATCCGTTCGACCAGGTTCCGATTGCTTATTTTGATCCGTTTGACCAGGTTCCGATGGTTCATTTTGATCCATTTGACCAGGTTCTGATTGTTCATTTTGATCCGATTGTTCATTTTGATTCGATTGTTCATTTTGATCCGATTGTTCATTTTGATCCGATTGTTCATTTTGATCCGATTGTTCCGTTTGTTCAGTTTGTTCAGCTTGATTCGTTCGTTCGTTATGTTCTGAATCGTCGACATGCGTATTATGCATATCGAAATTTTCTAATGTTTCTAAATTATTAGAATCGAAATCGCCTTCATTAGTATTATCACCATTATCTTGACGATGATTATTATTATTATTATTATTATTATAATTATTCTTATTATTGTTATAGGATAAAGAAATCGTTCAAAGAGGTGCGTCAAGTGGAGGTCTTGTTTGATTTTTCCAGTTACGATCATAATGACGCTCTCTATCGAGTTTATTTGATTGGTTAATTATTGCTATTTCTTCAGCCCGATAGAAGATTTTTTGGCACTATTTAAAAAATAAAATAAATAGAATATTAACTAATACGAATATTATTTATTTGTTAAACAAAATCTATACTGTTAAATTACCCTTTCAGACCGCCATGGTGGAACATATACTTTAATAACATGATTATTATTTCTACATTTATTATTGTCATCATTATTGTATGAACGATTTTTTTTGGATCGTTCCTGCCTTGCGAGTTCAATATCCGTTTTAGATAGTTCATCTGAATGATATGCGGTTTCAACAACCACATCAGCAAGGTCGTTCTCCCACTCCTTTTGGTTAAGTGAATTTGGTCGGTATTTTTTAATAATCGGATCCTTAACGCAAATCAGATGCTGTAACCCGTCCACTCTCTTTTTTTTTTCTAAACAAATACAATGTAAATCTGATATGTATATATGAAATCATATTTTTTTATACAAAAAAAAAACTTATTCCTTGCATACATGAATTTTTTCTAACACGTTTTTTGTTTAACTTTAATTTGGCACTATCCGCCTTAATTTTTGCTGTCGATGAAAGACTTTTGTGATTGCTTTGGAGCACTCGAACAACTTCGCTATCTAAATATTGGAGGTTTTTATTGATACGTTGTTTAAGAGCAGGTAAGATTGTCACCTCCACAAATTCTTTTTGATCGAGCCAGTTTTTCTTCT
>QKWP01000057.1:0-40030 GCA_003550325.1 Gigaspora rosea | reverse complement strand
ATATCTGATTAAAATTTTCCTGATATAATAACCAAAATATCATCTAAGTTTCTTCAAAATATTGGCCTTTCCGATATTTATCTAAAATTTTCTCATAAAAATCAAAATATCAGACAGATTTTGGCAACATATAAACCAGTTGTTTTAGTTAACGATATTTTGTTAAACTATCGTTATGTAATATAGAAATATCAGATAGCAGATAGTTTGTCCGATATTTTCATGTTCGACCTGTGTTACTATAAATGGCTATAATTATTTAATAAATTATAGAACTTTAATAGTAACTCAAATCTATTCTGTTCATAGGATCTTGTGATTGGAATTTTAACGATTTTGGGCTCACTAAAATCCTCCCATTATGAGGATCATTTTGTGGTTAAATCATCTAATTTGGTCCAGTAGATCAAAAGTTATTTACTATTAAATGTTATTTAACTTTTTAATAATCGTAAAATCGGATTGGCTAATTGGGGTATCAGGTGTGGGTAGGTGGGGTAGGCTCATAGTAAACAAAAATCAGCTGATTTCTGGAAGCTTTCTTAGTGATAATAGAATTGGGTTCAGGTTGGGTAGCTTTACGGGTTAGGAACAAGAGGCCAAAGGCTGAGGTAATGCCTCCAGAAAAATAGGATTAGGTGGTAGTGGTGGTTTGGTATTGTGAAGAAAGTTGGAGCTTTCACTATTTTTGTGTTGAATGGTACTTATAGCTTGTTTTTTATTATAAGTGTTTGGGTAGTCCTTAGGACTGCTTTTCAGAGAAACGATGAGAGTTGTTTGGGGCTACTTTTTGGGTTTATTGCTAATAGTATTTGCTATTTAGCACTTTTTTAAAAAATTTGTACCTTTTTTAGATCAACAGTGAGGTGCTGAACAATGTTATTTAAGGAACCAGGAGCAGTTTACTTAATAAAATATCGAGAAACTTCTGTGGAATAATTTTTCTTTCTTATTCCAGTTTTGGTAAAAGTGATTTATGGGAAGAGTTTTTTTTTTGTTATAAGGAGTTGCTAATAGGTAATTTTTATAAATGTTATATTTGAAATGTACTAATGAAAAATCTGGGGCATAATAGTAATAGCTATAGTAATCTGGTAGGTAATAAATACAAAAATAGAAAAATGCAAAAATCAAAAAAATACAAAAATTAGAAAAATGCAAAAATTGGATAAAATTAACCAAAATAGGAGAGTTTTTTTTTAAGTTTTTCACACAACTTGTAGTATATATATTTATGATTCTTGGTAGCTTGTAGATTAAACGGACTTAAAAGATTTTGAACTTTTTTTTTTTTTTTAGTGAGTGTAGGTCCATTTTTTTTTTGTTTTTTTATGTTTGGTTGTGTAAGTTTGTTTTTTTTTTTTTAGTGATGTTGTATTTCAAAAAAAGTTAAAGGTGGGTGAAAGTTTGATCTAATGTGTGAAATGTAGCTTAATATACCAAACCAAAAGTGCTAACCAAAACAATTTTTACTATGATACTCAAATATAACTTTGCATAGATTATTCAGGGTTTTGTCTCCCCTGTCTAGTTTCATGCCTATAAAGGCTAGTATTTTCAAAGCTTTAAATATATTTTGTGGTTGGGTAAACAACAATTGGTTATTTTTAGGTTTCATCTGTTGTATTTGGACATGAGCCGTATCCCTTAGATTGTAGTAGAACACAAGCAAATTTGCCTGCGTTTTTGCACTTTTTTAGCTCTGATTTACTTTTTTAAAATGCTAAAATAATTAAATAAAACTTTGTACAATTATATTTGAAAATAAGGATTACTTTTTTGCAAAATTAGTTTTTATATTATAAGAAAATAAATTATAGTTACATATAAGCTGAAAATAGATAATTTTAAGAAAAAATTTTTTTAAAAAATTTTATTACAATTTTTCTGTGATCTTATTTAGTTTTAGTTTTAGAACTATAGTTCTTAAGACAATATTGTAGTTTATATAAAGGATGACAACTTTCATTATTGCAACTTTAATGATTTACTTGTAAAAATTAAGACTTGTATTAGAAGTAAAGATTTTTTTTATAGACGGGAACATATAAAATTTGAAAAAATCTAAAGAAAAATTTTAATAGTAAAAATGCCAATACAAGAACTTTAAACATTTATTATATTAAAGTTTTCTAATGATTTTAAAAAAAAATTATAACTAAGTTACTAAAACAAAACTCAAAGAATATTTTTTACTTAGAAAAGATATGACTAAAATCAATATTTAAAATTTTATTAAAAATTTTAAAATACGCAGGCAAATTTGCCTGTGTTACAATCTAAGGAATAAAATATGAAATAGAATATTGAATATTGAGTTACTTTTTTATATGTAACTATAGGCTTACTAAGTGGGCTTGTTTCTTCCAGTTTTGATGCTAGATCATGCTACTACTTGCGCTAAAGTTAAAAAAGAACCTATAGAATATAAAATTTTGATTAGTTTTTTTTTTGTTAAAGAAAAAAATATAACTAAAATTTGAACCTTTGTACCATTAAAAAAACCACAATTGTAGTAATTTTTGTATAACTTCTGTGCAATCTAACAAAACTGTATGAAATTTTAATATATTATACCTTGAGATCGTTATAATACATGATATTGATTTTGTGCTGCAGGTATTTACCCGATTTTGAGTAATTACAATGCAAAAAGTATACACAATGCTTTGGTAGCCCCCTGTAAATTTGAAAAAATTGCATTTTTTAAATATGTTTAAAAATATTAAATACAATATTACTTTTTAATTTAAAAAAAATTTTTAGTTTCTGAAAAAAGTTAGATTACTATAAAGCTCCAAAATAAGCAACCTTGATAAGTATTTTAAAGTTACAAAATTAAACAACTTACTAAAAAAATAGGTCTTAGAGTTGCTTATATTTGAAACTTCACAGTATTGCAAAATATCTTAACTACTAAAATTAAAGATTTTATATTTTTTGTTTTTGGTGATCTTTTAGAACCTATTAATAATAAAGCTAAGTCTAAACAAGTTTAAAGTAAAAAAAACTTAGAAAAAACAAAAACTTGTTATAAGCTACTTTTTTCAAGAGTTTCTAATAGTTCTAGAATGATAATACTTATATTATTTGAACTTTAAATAAAATTTGGTTCTTTAAAACTGTATTTATCAAAAAACTATATATACAATAGTATTATGCAAACTATTCTTAGCCAAAATACAGTTAGATCTCTTTAAATATATTCTGTTAGGACCAGGCATGAGTGTACATTTATAAAAAGTATACATTTATAAAAATATATAAAAAAAATTATATAGCCAATCAGAAGAAGAACCAATGCATATAATTGATAATATTTGTGTTTAGGAATGCCAAAACTAGATAATATTTGTATTGTACATAGTTTTATTATTGAAATAAAAGAAAAAGAGTTATTAAAAATTGAATTGCCTCTTTTTCTTAAATACTTGCTTATAAAATTAATTGAACTATTATCAATTACCTTATTTATTGAACAATTGAATTTTGTGATTATTGATTTTCATTTTCTGACTGTCTCTAGCTGCTGTTAGAATTTTAATTGGGCCAGGACCCCAAAATATACATAGTTAGATTAGGTTTATTATAAAATTACCAAAAATAGAAAGATTTGCAAAAAAACTTCAAAAATAAGCAAAAAATTATTATAAATAGAAAAGATCTGTATAAAAACACCAAAAATAAGCAAACTAATATCTAATCTATTTATGTTTATTTCAGGGTTCTATTGGACCTAATTAGAGTAAAAAACAGAATTATTTGTGATCTCAAAGATCTAGAGAATTGTTTAATCATATGCCATTATAAATGAAGTTTACAGAAAATCTTAAAATAAATATTTTAATCATATAATTATCTAGTATTTTAATTGGTCAAATTTTTTATAGATTACATATGTGCATTTATAAAGATGCATATATAAGTTTAGGACTACAAAATCTATATACATTGTAAGAAGTAAAAATGATTCTGTTTTTTTTTTTATATTATTACTCTATCTCAATTATCATTTTTAGTCATCTGTTATAAGCCCAATATGTATATTTAGTAATATTTACATAGTGTACCTATACATGTTGGCAAAATCCCAAATTACTATAGTTTGGGATTTGTTTGCGTTCAAATCCCAAATATATTCCAAATCAATTTCTTAAAAACTTTATTAATAATCTTTGTTTAAACAAAATAGTAGTTATTCTTATTGTTATAGATAATATATTTGAAAATTTTAAGACTACTTTTTTTGATTTAACTTTTTTACAAATAGCAATTGTTTTTTTTTGAATTTGGGATTTGTCTGTGTTTTGCTAGCAAGTATAAGTGTACAAAAATCATATTATAGTTTTTAGTATAATAAACAAATTACCTGTTTCTTAAAGATATCAGAGATACTAAATATATTCAAGATATTAAAGATACTAATAATATTAAAAATTTAAAAAAAGCAAAGATATTAAATATATTAAATATATTTGATATATTGAGTCTAGAAAACCTATTGAAATTTTGAAAAGTTAATAGCATTAGCAATGTGATACAATAGTGTAGAAAGTATAAATATGATGTTTTTTGTCTTTTCAACAACTAAAGTTTTGTAGCTTGAGAGCTTGAAATCTGAGATATAGATTAATAATCTTTGAAATTAGAGTAGAAGTATTGTTAATAATTCTCCCTGATATATAATTAAATAATAGTTATTATTATAAACTGATAACCTTCTGATAAATGAAAATCATATTAAAGCCCAAAAATCTTATAACCTCGTATTAGAGTCTTATGATATAATCTAGAGCTCTATTTCGACTCTAATTACTTGGACCAAGTCAATTTAGCCTCAATTATTGACTTTTACTATTATTAGGGTTAAGTTAAAATAGTTTTAGCTATAGTTAGTATTGTATAGTTAATATAGTTAGAAGGAAGGTACATTTTATATCCTCATAATATGCAAAAATTGAAGGGTGTGCGAAATTTCAAGCTTGGGACTGGGCTAAAGCAGTGTCGTACATTGGACATGTCCAAACTATGTTTTTTGTCCAATATCCAAGATTGTCCCAAACTGTCCAAGCAATGTTCAACCTATGTCCAAGGCTTAAATAATTAATAAATTAATTTAATAAATATATAATTATATATTTTTTTAGGTGCTGGATTTATTTTTAAAAAAATTAAAATAGATTGTTTTAATAAAATTTTAAGTAATTTTAATTTGAAAAATGTTCAAGATGTTCACAAAATGTCCAATGTACAACACTAAGCTAAAGTATGCATTTAAAAAGGGTGTACACTTAGAGAGGTTGCACTTAAAGAGGTCTAATTGTAATAAAAAATTAATGATTTTTGATGATATTGTTAAAAATGATCTTAAAAAAAATTTAGTAGGTTATTATTACTATTATTACTAAAAGTTTGTTTAATTTTTCAAAATATAGTGAAAGTTAAAGTCTAACAATTCTTTTCAATATTAAATTATGAAGAAATAGTTTTAAAAAAAGCAATGAATTAAAAGAATCAAAAAAATCTGAATGTATATATTTATGTTGTACCCGGATTTGGAATTTGTCCCGATTCAGAATCGGGCTTCCCCAGATAAGAATTTTGTAGCAGAATTAGGACTTTAGGTGACCTTAGAGTTAGGGTTTGGGCTGGTATTAGAGTTAGGATTAAGGCCCGATTCCGAATTGGGACAAATTCTAAATCCAGGTACAACAGGAAATAATGCGCAGGATCTCAAAATAATGTGCAGTTGTATGCTATTATGTGACTATGCGGAAATTATTTAATTAGTAGTTCGCAGTTAAAGGGTAAAATTTTATAGTAAAGATCGACGGGCATGTGACTAGTAACCTTATATAGTAATGGAATGCCGTGTGCTTCAATTCTTAAGAAAAAACTCTATAGTAAATGATTGAAAAATACTCATATATTATGATCTATCAAACCGATTTTGATGATTTTACTACCATTAGAATCACAAAAATTAGCTCTACAAGTTTCAATTATGCAACAAGGAAGTGTTACTTAATAAAAAAAACTTTTATATGTAAGCACGCCCCATTCCTATACTATAGAAAAAACATATGAATTTCCGTATTTGTTTATTATAAGGTTTATCATTTTTTTATCCCTTTAAAAATGATTTACCAATTAATTATGTTCAGACTGAATGTTTGAAATTAACATTAATATTAAAGACAAATGAGTTAAACAGTTAAAGAGTGAACTCTTTTTAAGCGGTTTCAGATAATTATGTTAAATAAAAAAACTTTTTTAAAGATAAATTAATTAATAAAATATAAATAAAAAATTTGTGTAATAAATTTAGAAAGATTAATATTTTATAAGTTATATTACAGTAATTTTATTTATTTTACTTGCGTTAATTTAATCAATGAATATATACCGTAAGGTCTTTTATCTATTAATTTAACTAGCTTAAGCTATATAACTTTTCATCTGGCTTATACCAGGGATGGTAAATGACTTTAAATGACCCAAATGACTCAAATGATAAATGACCAGTCATTGGTCATTTCACGGCCAAGTGACTTAAGAAGGTCATTTAACTCTGGTTAATCGATCATATAATACTTTTAGCCAATCAAAATTGATTATTGTTCTTCGTAAAATAAAACGTTGCTAGATGCTATCTAATAAAAATTATTACACATGATAAATAACTGAATCATTTGATGAATGATTGCCATTTGTATTTTGACTAAATGACTAGGTCATTTCCAAACCGATTGTAAGACGACATTCTAATCGAATCATAAGATCAGGTATGAAGTGATTAAAAAAAAAACACTAGACAAAAAAAATAATGTATTTACTTTATTTAAAAAAATAAAAAAAAAGTTCGTGAATAATAATTTACCGATTGTAAAATGATATAAATCATTTTCGAATTTACAAATGACATGTTAATTAATGTGGCAGATTAATAATGAAATCTAGATTAAAATGAAATTATAGTATAAAATCTCGAAAACTAAATTTTTTGGGGGTGCATTTTTTAGGGTTAGGGGTTTAGGGTTAGGGTTAGTTTTAAAAAAAATAATAAACAAGTATTAGTAGGTTTTAGAAGACTAGCAGGTTAAATAGAAAATGTAGATTTCATTTTAAATTATGATCTGCGACAATTAATAATCGAAGTGAATTGAGAAATGATGCGAACATATGTATTATTTGCATTATACAAGTTTTTCGTGATCGGTAGGATGTCAACTCCATGCAAAATGACCTAATGACCAAATGACCCGGACATTTGGAAAGACCATAGTCATTTGGTTACGAGTCATTTCCAAATGACCCAAAATTTGAATGACCTCAAATGAGCGGTCATTTTGAGGTCATTTGAAAAATTGGCAAATGACCAGGTCATTTACCATCCCTGGCTTATACTATGGCTTAGCTATATTTAAGTATAGCTTAAGCTTCGGCTATAGCTTTAAGAGAGACAATTCAAGCTAATCAAGCCGATTACATCCCTACTCTATTGGGCTTTATTAAGCACTGTTGCCAGCTCTGAATATAAACTATTAAATTAAATTGACCTAGTTTAAATATAAGAAAATTTTAATCTACAATTTTTTTAAAAAAAATAACTCTGTAGCTTTATTTGTAGGGATATAATACTGGTCTTAATGAAATTTTATCCGAAACTAATAAATTATTACAGCTATGTATCTATTTAAAATTTGCAATAATTGTTACAAATTATAGTATTATTTATATAAAAATTTTATTATATAACATCTATAGTTTTGGATTTACATGGTATATTATACACCCAATGCCTCACACTAAGGTATTCTTTTATGGCAGACCTACCGAATAATTGATTGTGGGGACCCAATTAATTGATCAATTAATTGCAATTTTTACTATAATTTGCAAATGTGATAAAAAAGTAATTTAAAATAAGCAATATAATATACGTGATTACATAAAGAAACCAGATAATTAAGAGATTTCTTTTTTTTTTTGTTTTAATAACCTGAAAAATACAAGTTTGTACATAGAAGCCTTTTTTTAGACCTGCAATGGCATGAACTTAATGAATCATTTAAACGTAAAACATGAAATTTTATGTTAAATTACCAACAGAATATTGGAATATTGCCTTTTCTACAGTAAACCTTGGTAACGTTTAATTATAGCGCAAGAGTAGTTAATCTTTTAACTGGGCGAGCTTTACCTCCCAATGTTCGAGTTATATATATATCAACAAAGTTCATTGTAAAACAATTAATTTCAATTATTATATTTATTCAATTTTTTTTTTATGATAATTTTAACTGATTAAAATTAAGACTTATAATACAATTTAATTGCAATTAATTTTTCGGTAACCTTGCTTTATGGGCATGCCGGTGTTGAACGATGACATTATATGATATATGTGACTTTTATGACTGCCATATAAGTCATTTTGTCATAACCAAGGTTAGGATGTAATGACTGATATATGACTATCGCTATGACTCAAAAGTCATACAAAGGTCAATTATAACTTAGGTCATCGGCCAACGCTGCCTTCAAGCCAAAAGTATGCCATATCATGTGATTATCAATAGCTAATCACAATATACAATGTCATGTTTCAAAAATTAGATAATATTTAATAATTATCAAGTTTGTTAGCTCAGACCATGCTGCTTGCCAATGGTTGCTGACATATGTTATTTACATTCTACTTGATAACGATATTATCCGGGCGAAATTAGCCAATCGGAGAACGTAAAATGTGATTATCCCGGATCAGCCCGACACGTGAGCAAAGCGAAGAAACCCAAAAAAAAAGCCGAAAAAAGAGAAAATACAAGAAAATGAGTGTTTAAACCTGTCTTGGGACACTAATTGAAAATGACAGGAATGAAAATTTCTATATAGAACTAATTATTTATTTCTATAACCTCTAACCTTACGCCCTAACCTTAAATTTTTAATTTCACGAACTTTATTTTTTACGTTGAATTTGAATTTCCTTTCTTGCGGTCGTCTATAACGGAGCAAAATCACGTGATATTTTACCAATCAAATTATAGAATTTTGATGATCTTTGGCGAAGCAAAACAGAAAGAAAAACGAAAAACTTGAAAAATACAAAAAACGGCAGTCGAAACTTACCTTGGTAGATTAATTAAAAATGACGGGAAGGCGATTTTGCTTAATATAATTACCTAAAACTTACCTAATCCTAATCTAAGATGACCCTAATCCTAAAGTTAATTTAAAATATATATTATAAGAATCTGCTCCGTTTTAGACGTCCCCCTTTCTTGGAAAGGTCCTTTTGTTTAATCACTAAATGATTATCATTTTTACACCAGTATGTTGTAAATATATATAATTATTAAAAACTATAAAAAAATCTATTATTAGCGGAGATAGCCCAAACAATTTCTGTGCTCCCTTATCAGAAAATTTGGAAATCACGTGCGAGATAATGCGCGAAATCGCGGTGTTTAGCCTTATTAACATCACATATTGTTCTGACGATCTCTTTATATATGCATGACGTAAGATATTATCTAATATTGTAACTCGGAGTTGTCCGGTATACTGGTATATGATGATTAATCGAATAGATGCATAGATGCCCGGAGATTACATTCCGCGGCAAGTCATTAAATTTAGTACTGTAAATAAATCATATATTGAGACTCTATCTTTTTTGAATATACTGTTAAAATAATTAAATTATACTGTAGTACTTTCTAAAACTAACGTATTTTACACATTCGTGTACTATTATGTTAACATATCTGATATATAATTATACTGCGTATTGAAGAAATATATGATTCGAAAATTGTTAATTTCTTTCTATCATAAACTATTGTATGCTTTCATTCATCTTCCAATAGATCAAACTAATGAAATTAGTATTACTTTTTTTCTATCCAATAACAGATAACGTAATTTGTAACAATAAAAAACCATTTCGGATTGATTTAAGGTGAAATACATTAATAATTAAAAACTTACAAATTAACGACAAGGTTTATAAAGATTTATAAAATGATTCTGAAAATTAAAATTAATATTATAAGTTGATTTTAATATATATTAAATTATGAATTATTATGCAATTTTGACATTGATTTTATTTAGAACAAGATGCAATTTTACTAATAAAGTAAAACTTAAAATGCATTAACGTTGATTAGAGTGATAAAAATTTATGCTAAAGATTAAAATAACATACTGTACTTGTTGCCATAAGAATGTAATCTACAACTTTTTTTTTTTTTTTTTTTACATATATACATGCTTTCTACTTCGATATATAAAATCCATACCGAATATATATATATTTTTTTTTGATTTCTAAAATTATTTTTTTAAATAAGCAGCATTACTATTCTCCCCAACTTCATCAACATTAATGTCAAAATAGCCTCTTTCTGGTAATTTATAATTATTTTTTGGTTGATGTTTATGTTGTAACATAATTAAATCATGATTTGGTATTATAATATTTTCTTGTTCCAGTTCCAATGTACTTGGTTCTTCTAAAAATCCTGATTCTACGAAATTATTTACTTCTCTCGGTTGTGGTTGTTGTTCAATATCAATAGTTGTATCAAATACATTTGAATTTTTTAATTTGTGTTGACGAAACATTGATAATGTAATTCCTATTGCTACAACACCTATTATTAACGTTATTATTGAAATAACGACTATTACTATTATTGTTTCTGAGGGTGGTAATGGTTCATAAATGAATGGCATTTGAGTTTGTGTTGAAGATGGTGTAGAAGATGAAATTTTGGTTGGAGTAGAAAAGTTAGTTTTTTGAGATATGGTAGTGTTTGACGTTAAACGGACATGACCGAGTGATTGAGAGTAAATATTATGAAAAAGAGTTAAGGTAAAGAAAGTATATAAAAAGGAAGTAATACGATTATAAATTATTAACATCAATGTGAACTAAGACATTAAAAATAATTCAATATTATTTCATTTAATGTATTTCAGGATTTATCAATTTGTCCCAAAATAATAATAATAATAATAAAAAAAAAAAAGAATCTTGAAAAAATTTTGAACGTTGAAGAAAGGATATGAAGAACTTAGTTAAACAGTTAAAACGTTAATAGATTATTTATTTTTATTCTTGTACAAATTTGTGTTGCGCCAAGTCTATTTGTCACATATTCTAGTTACCTATTAGATTAGATTCATACACAGAAGATTCGATGGTGCATTTTCAAAAAGACTAGTCACGAATAAACATTGATCCGAGTATTGGGAAAATCTTTTACTAAAATAAACTGAATCAAATTTTAATTTTATTGAAATTAGTCCGATCCGACTGCTGACAATATAATTTTTTGAGATCTTCGAAACCAAACCCTTGAATAATAATTTGTCTGAAATTTCTGCGTAAAAATTGGTTTATTTCTTCATATTTTTCATCTACTAAGTATTTTAACTTAGTGAAATAAAATTAAAAATTTCATTATTAAATTAAGCCCTGATTTTTAATTTTCCTAAAGTAATTATACGTTAACCATATTTGTTCACAGTTAAGGGTTTATTTGGTAACAATTTGAAATTTAACTTACTTACTTATAATTGGCTCTCACGAATTTCCTGTACTTTTGGATATTAAAATACCATTCAAATTTTATCACTGGAGAAAAAAAACCGTAATTTCACTTTACTATTGACCAATAAGTTTAAAGTTCCTATGTAGAAACTCTCAAGGAATGCAGTATTATAGTCTAAAAGAAACTCCCCACGATTCTTGGTTTATGGGACCTCGGTGTAACAACAGTGGTAAAAAATGAATTTACTTATTTTCACTAGTAACACAAACAAATCCAATAATTTTGTAAATAAACTACCGTATGTTACCGAATATAAGCAACTAAAATTATGAAAAAAATAAAGAGATTGCTTCTATTCGGGCCTAATTTTACTATTGAAGCATAATTACTCATTCAAATTTTGGTTGGGAGAGTTGCTTCTATTCGGGGATTAATTTTATTTAATAATATGCGATAAGTGCGTAAATATAAAAGTTTAAAGTTAGAATGTTAGTATTAAAGTTATAACGATATATTGATATTTATTATATCTGATATCAGATATGTAAAACTTCGTTTCCATCAGTTTAATTAGTGCAGCAAGGTCGATTTAAACATTAGTTTTTCGTTTCTTTTTTCTCACGTGTTCGGATTCTGTCAAACAAAGCGGGCAGATTACGTAAGAATTAACCAATTAAAATTGTTATATTTGATAAACTCGGATCAGCCCGACAAAAACCAAGCAAGTGAAAAAAAAGAGAAAAGTGCACAAAAAAAACAGTAATCTAAACACACACTTCGGAACATTAACAAAAAATGCAGGAGATATAATTTTACTGTTCCTAACCTCAACTCAAGGTGACTCTAACCCTAATGTTAATAATGTTAATGAAAAATGTTATGTCACGTGACCGGTCCCGTTTTAAGGATGAAGATAACTACCGACACAGCATTATTGACACAGCTAATGACCAGCACTAAACATAACGACACAGCATGATCAGAAATATAGTTAAGGTTAGTGTTAAAATATGGCAGAATTAGGAAATTAGATCACGTGTTGCTGTGTTGATATCAATTAAAGTGTTACTATTACAGTATTAGGGTGTCCAGGATTATAATGCGAATATTGCCAAATTATACATGCTGCAACACAAATTATGCACTATGCTACGAAATATGTAAAATATGCGATGCAAAAAAATTTTTTCTTATGTTATGCGCTGCTTTAGTAATACAGAATTAAAAGTGCACTTCTTTAATGTCTATATTTTCTGTGTAAAGAATATAATTTTAAACTGCAAATATCCTTTTTCACGTTGCATTTAAATAAAATAAAAATGTCTTTAGAATTTTATTATATTTATAAATATGTTTAGACTGATCCAGAATGTATTCTGAACTTGGATTATCTCATTATCAAAGAATTAGCTAACATTGTGATTAGTTATTGGATTTATATTCGAAGAAGTTTCGAACAGAGTTCATTTTTATATGTTAAAATCGATTAAACCCAGTTTTAAAAGTATCAACTCAAAATCGGTTCCAAACACCAAGATATTATGCGAATACACTTACTATGCGGACTATTATGTGAAATGGCTTAATTATGCGCGTATGCGGCAACCCAATTACTATATTAGGGCTAGTGATTTGACAATGCGCATGACATGCGCATAATCATGAGCATAATCATGCCATAATGCGCATGATGTTTTTTATGTATATTTATAATGCCAGCAGAGAAATATAATGCTGGTAAGATAAAATGCAGTAATGCTGGTAGTCCATCTAATGGATTTATTAAAACAGTTATCATAACAGATAATGTTATTACTATGTTATTGTTATACAATACTATATTTATTAATTTATTTATAAGTAAGTATGTACGCAATCGCCCTTATAAAGACAAAAATGCAAAATCTAATATGTTTATTCCTTAAAAGGTTTTGCAGCCAAATGTGTTTTTTTAAATAAAAAAACAAAAAATTAATTTAAAAATTTATATTTTATACTAGTTTGTAACCTGTGCTTTGCACATGATATGTAATATATATTTTAGATGAATACGTGTATACATTTATTATAATATTATTATAATTAAACCTAATTTTGATCTTAGTTCAGAATTTTTTTTTCATGAAAGTTCTTTAGCATCGATTTAAAAACCATTTTGATATTATTCATTGTTAATTAATTAGTTTCATATGACATCAACCTTAACCAACTTTTAATTAAATTCATTAAAATAATAACATCGACTTATTTAGAAAAATTAGCGTTAAAACTTGTTTCAACCGGTCATTATACATAACATTAAGATTGTTTGACATAATATCATGCAAGTTTTTGATAAAATGTAATCTAGAATTTTATTGGTAAAAAGCATAGTACAAAATTTTATTGGCTAGTGATCTTAAAATCTTATAGATATTAAATAGATTAAATAGATTATCTGTTATATTATTTGAAATATATTTTATTAACTTTATTATAAATTATTAAATAACTAAATCAATTAAAGTTCAAAGTTTGTGTAGCTTATTAAAATTTTTTTATATTTTCTAAAATTTTATATATTCCCGAAGTCAAAAAAAATTTTTGCTCTTAAGACAAGTGCTAATTTTTACAAGTACATCATAAAACTTGTGACAATAAAAATTGTAATCCTTTATATAATCTATAAAGTTGTATTAAGAACAAAAGATCTAAAATTAATATTTAAAAAGTTTTAAAATATTTTATAAACAACTACAATTTATTTTCTTATAACCTTATTTTCAAATATTATTGTATAGAATTTTATTTAAATATTTTAAATATTTAAAACGACATTTAGTATAATCGCAGGCAAATTTGCTTGCAATTGCTTACCATTTAAGGAATAGTATATTATAAGATTTTAACTTTAAGCTGGTTTTGATTTTGTTCTAGTATATTCTAGGATATCGGTGAAGCACTTTAGTTTTAAAGTTTATTAATATTAAAAATATAATTGGCAAAATCTAAATATGATATTTTATTTAGTTGGCAAACCAAAAGATAATTATTTTATTATACGTATTTTTTAAAATTTATATGCATGATTTTTTATATGTATTTATAATGCTAACAACCACCAAAATATGAGCCAAAATTTTTAGTGGTTTCCGAAATATTCCGAAACCTCATAAGAAAAATTAAATTTTTACATCATTAGTTAGGGCCCTTCTAAAGCGGAGCAGAATCACGTAATATATGACCAATCAGATTATAGAATTTTGATGAATTTCGACGAAGCAAAACAAGAAAGAAAAGCGAAACCTCTGAAAACCTACCTCGGGTGGTTTTAAAAATGTTAGGAAGGCAATTTCTTATATATAACTACCTAAAACCTACCTAATTCTAATCTAAGATGACCCCAACTCTCGATAAAATAAAATATATAAATTTGTCTTACGTTAATTTTGTGATTACTGCGAATTTGTCCTACACTAAAATTAAACTTGTATTTCTAAAATATAGAAATGTGTAGAAATGTAAGGTATTAAAACCAAAAATATATAGTTTTTATAACAAGTTTTTTATTAATAACTTTGCACAATATGATATTTTTAGGTTGTAGTGTTAGATTTCCTTATATAGAAAAATTTCATTACCGGTATATGAAAAAAATATTTTTGGAAGCAGTAGTATAAAATGATATGTTCTTTATAGAAAGGTATTTGTTATGAAACTAATTTCGAAAATAATTGTATTTTTACATTCAATTCTTAAAGTGACTTGTTTTATTCGTTTTTTTTTTTTAGAATAGATTTATCATGTCTTTTTTTAAATAAATTGACATTATATTGCTATTATTGTTGTATATTAAAAGCTATACCATAAATGGCCACATACAAGATCGGTCTGTTATACTCCACCAATTTTGAATTTCTAATAGGCCTCGGTATAATACAGGGCTGAGAGTTACATCATAGAAAGGAAAATCTTGAAATATATACACACTTTGCATTTATATCATGCATTCTAGAACTGTGCAAGGTCTCTTTATATGACCATTTTTTGACAATAAGCTATCTTCCATGTGATTAAAGTATAAGTTATGTTTATTCAATATTAACGCCATAAACCTAATTATACGCAACAGTGTGAGGCTGTAGCGATATATTAATTATTACAGTATTATGTAAATTTCGTTTAATTAAACATTAGTTTTTCATAGTGTTTGTAATGAAATGAATTTGGGCAACTTTGGATATATATAATTTTATATATGTCCATATATCTATGTCCAAATAAAATTTTTATTGAAATGTAAAAATAGTTTTTCGAGTATTTCACTCGCGCGTTCGTCAGGATGATCAAAATTTGTGCTCCCTGATTGGCTATTTGATTCAGAATTAGTCAAATTTGTGCTCTCTGATTGGCTATTCCCATGCGTAAAAAAATTTGATCACGCTATTTTTTATTAGTAATTAGTGTTTCAAATATTGCTGCAAAAAGTGTACTCGTGAATATTCTCTTTTAGCTGTTAAATTTTGTTAAATTTTTGCATTACTTTTGATGCATCACACCAGAATAATTGATGTAATTTCCATTATATTGCCGAATTTGATCATTTCTGTCGGAAGATTTTATATTTTTAGAAAGCTCATGGTTACAAAATATAATGACTAATGATTTATATTATATTATCGTTATTGGCTGTTAAAATTATTTGTACTAATCTAGAAAATAAAGTAATAACAATGTTTAGTCAAATGATAAGCTTTTATTTATGGAACAATTAGTTCCCACACGCTATGGAAATTCATTTCCAAAATATGCAGTCGACTTCCAAAAAAATGCAGATAAAAAAAATCACTTGATATATCTAATCTAGGTGTATGTGAAAAAAATCTTGCAAAAGAAACTTGACAATAACGTTTTCATTAATTGATCACAAACAGACAATCTGTTCAACAAGCTGTACTAAAACTATTAGCTTTTAGCGTTAGGAAAAAAAGTATAAATAAAAAGACGATAGCGAGTTGGTTTTCTTTTGTTAAAGAATAAACCAAAAAATCCCTATTTTTAACCGCCAAATTAGTTGAATTGATTAAGTGCAAAATTAAGTGCAAAGTCTAAATCCTTATTTTCCAACTAAAAACTTAAGACTCACACGATAATTTTTTTTTTTAACAACCACTTATTAATCAATTCCTTTCAAAAACTTAAGTTTTGTTAATCAGATAATCTTTTGACTAGCATATACTTAAAGTTTTTTTACACAATTTGTTAATCTTTTGATTAGCATATACTCAATTTTTAATACGTATAACTAGCTAATCTTTTGACTAGCATATACTTAATTGTTTAAATTTGATATTTAACAAATATTGTTTTATAAAAATTTTTTATAAAGAAAAAAGCAACCATGTATAGAATCAGGTATATATACATGTTATATGCTTTATTTATCATAATAGTTTTTTTAAATTCTCGATTTTATATAAATATCTTAATTTAATTCTGATAAAAATTATAAAAATTCTATATAGCGACTCAAACCAATATTTAATAAAGACTGGTGCCTTTATTAAAGACATCAAGATCTGTAAAAAAGGATGGATTCTACCCGGTCAACGTTCTCAATTTTTTGATATCACTCCTGAAAATTATACACTTCAATTACAAGCGATGACAGCTGAAAAGCTGGAATTCAATTTACCTGCTGTATTCACCATTGGGCCAAAGGATGAGGACAAATCTTTAATAAAATATGCTAAATTATTATCATCAAAAGATAAAAATTCAGATCATGTAAAGGACTTGGTTAGAGGTATTATTGAAGGTGAAACTAGAGTTATTGCGGCAGCTATGACTATGGAAGAAATTTTTCAAGAGAGAAGAGGTTTTAAAGATAAAGTTATTAAGAATGTTCAAGCTGAATTAGAACAGGTAAAATAAATTAAAAAGTCCATTATATTTATATATTTATCAATTCAAAATTTACAAATTAAATATATATATAGTTTGGTTTGTTCATCTATAATGCGAACGTGAAACAACTTGTAAGGATTTTTTCATTTGAAAGTGATTGATATAATGTATTCGTAATGATAATTATTTAATAGTATTCTATAATTTAATATATAATAGAAAGACACAGATGGAAGTGAATATTTTGAATACATGAGAAAGAAAACTCATGAAGGTGCCGTAAATCAGGCTAAAGTAGATGTAGCCGAAGCACGATACAAAGGTAACGTTGGTGAGAAACTTCGAGAAGGTTTAACTCGGCAAGAAACGGTAATTACATTTTACTATGATCTTAAATTATATTGTTATGAATTTAATTTTCTAAATTTATAATATTTATTCTTACTTTTTATATTAGTCAAAAATCGAATCTGATACTGTTTTGATCGAAAATGAAAGAAAAATATCCATTGCAAAAGCAGAAATGAGTTTATCTACCAAAAAATCTGAATACTCACAACAAGTTAAAATCGCTGCTATTGAAGCTGATCAAGCTGCCAAGATGCGACAAGCAGAACTTGAAAAAGAAGTCGAAGAACGGCGACTTTTGTCAGAAACAGAACGTCTTCGAGTTCAACATGTTGCAAAAGCCACTGCAGAATACGAAGCTGCAAAAGCTGTCGCCAATGCTAAATTATATGCTGCACAAAAAGATGCCGAGGCTGCGTTATATAAAAAACAAAAAGAAGCTGAGGGAATATTATCTCTCTATAATGCTCAAGCTGAAGGTGTAAAGAATTTAATGCAAGCATTTGGTGGTGATAGACAAATTGCAATTCAATATCTAATGATTGAGAAAGGTTTATATCAACAATTGGCCAAGGAAAATGCACAAGCTATTCAAGGACTCAACCCGAAAATTACTGTTTGGAACACTGATGGTGCTTCAAATGGTGGAAATAATGCAAACCCTATTGCTAATATATTCCAAAGCTTACCTCCTTTGTTGTCAACTATTCAAGAACAAACTGGAATTACACCCCCTAATTGGATAGCTCAGATGCCATCTTCTGATGCAAAATATACCTCTTCTAGCTAGTTTACCATAGATTGACTAGTTTTACTGTAGATTGTTTGTTATATATTTGTGAAATAATTGTAGTATATGTATTTAATAACTTTATTCATTAGTTAGTTTTTTTTTTTTTTCTTTATTATTTTATACGTGTTTATTTATATCAGTTTTCGCATCCAACTTGTGTTAAACAATATTTGTAATTATTTTGGTAACTGTATTATTTTATTAAAGAGTTGATTCAAATAATATAAACTGAATTGATTTTATGATACGAAATATTAGATTATCATTAAAATACAGCATGCCAAACATTCGGCCCAGATTAGAGTTTACCGGTAAAATTACCGTAAGGCTTAATTCTGGTAAACAAATCATGTGGGTTTTGTACTTCTATATCTGATATCAGATATGGGGTATGCCATATAGACATTATGTACCGGTATAAATCACCACCTAGCTTTTAAAGCTGGTAGAAGGCACACGCAATGGGGTACACGCGCCCCCCGATTAGCACTCTTAAATATGTAAATAACAAATAACAAATAATCGACCTTGAATTTTCGTATATATTTCGTAGTCTTACAACACTTGGCATTACATCTTAATGAACACACATCAATAACTACTAAAAAAAGTAATATTAATGAACTAATTTACCAGGATAAATATTTATAATCAGCCCAAGATCATAAGGTAAATATTCGGATTAAAAATCACCATAGACACTTAATTGGACGTTGATTTAATCTATAAAGGTGATAAATATACGCCAAACAATATCGCGAAGTAATAACCTATTTCAGCTTAAAACGCGTTAATATCTAGTGTAGTTAATATCGAAATAACGCATCGACAAATGTTTCAGCCTATATTGCCCAACACTACCTTAATTATCATCATTGGTTAAAATTAAAAAAAAAACCAAGACTGCCTACGTGTATTCTGTTTGCAATGCTTATATTATCTAGGTAAGGTTCGTGACGAGCATGTTCAGAGTTGAGGCATGCCTCTCGTGTCCATAGGCATGCCATTTTTTTTGATTACGTGATATTCTATTAAACCAAGAATTGTTTTCCGTAACTCTCCGATGAACTCGCTCGTCTTTTTATCGATTTTTATGTTTACATACTTCCGACAATGCTGGTCAATCGGGTACGACATATATACCACATGACTAGAACATGCTTAATGCTCAATGGTCTATTATGCATATGCTCCAAAGGGCATGTCCGTGCCCCTGTGCCTCGAACTCTAATCCGGGGCTTATTCAAAATCATCATTTTTTTAAATTACTATCCGAGTATATTATACTGCAGAGAGTTTACTTCGTAAAGGAAAAACTTTAAAGTGCGTACACGTCTTGTATTTATGTTAGGTATATATCACAAGAAAGTATAAGAAAGTATGGTCGGACAAAATTTTTTTCCTTTATCCTATACTCGGAACTCCTAAGAATTATTGACTTAAATTTGCTATATACATCATAAATAAACCATTAGAAAATTAACTTATCCCATTTTGAGATGTTTCCGTGAATCCTTTTTTTTATATCCCATAATTTTTTGTATGCAACCAAGAGTTTATCAAAGGTATTTGTTTAAAAGATTTTAACATTAATGATCGTTTCTTGATCACGTGTGCAAATAATATTGGTCAATTTGTCAGATTTGTTATACCGATTTTTTTTATATGTTCACTAAAACAATAGTTGATCATATTACATAATGAACAAAAAATCCTCAAATGACAGAGAGAAGTAATAGTTTCAGGTTTATGTGAGTAACATCAGATGTACTATTCGACAGTGAACTACTTGTATATCCTTCCCTATTTTTTATTTGGGTATAATTTCTCGTCCAATAATGATATCTTCCATACTTACAGTAGTTCTAAAAATTGCAGGCACATTCTTGTTTTTCTTCCGAAGTCCATTCATATCATCCTCGTTTGGAAATATATCACACAAGTTTGCAGTAATGCATAAAATTCCAAATAACACAAATAACCACATACAAATTAAATTGGAGAGCCGTAATACACAAATACTATAAGAAGTTTGTGACGGATATTCGTACGAAGGAGGACAATTTGCGGGGATCGGATACATTTCTTGAGAGGTTAAGACGGTGTATATTACTTTAAACCATAATGAAAGAAACAGGGAGGTAGTGAGCTTGGTTATAATAAGAAATTGAAAAATAAAAATAAATATATTGTATTTTTTACTTGAGATAATAAACCAGGTAATGAACAAGATACTTTGAATAAATTTATAAATAAAATTTATTTTTTGTCAATGTTAATTTATCATGAATAATAAAATAAATTATGAAAACTGAATTGATCGTTACATGAATGCTTCGCGAACTATAATTGATTTTGGGTCACATCGGTTACATATACCTGACACTATGAAACTTACTTTTAAAAATAGTAAAAGGATGACTTGAATTTATGTACAAATTTGTCTTTTTTTTTTTTTTTCTTTGAAAAAAAAAGGCATATACATACATGGCATTGCAGCTGCAATTATCAGATAACTATTTATGTTATGAGCAAAAATTATACTTGATGTAAATAACTTCAATATATATTAACTTATACGGGTTGTTTGACTTACCACCATTCGGCAATTACGCCTATTTCATTTGATTGATTTGGGTATTTGCCTAGATTTATGTATTTGACGAGTTCTTTATCACAAATTCAAAAAATATATGATTATTAGCATTCATTATTATGTGAAACAAAGTATAATCAGCATTCAAAGTGACAATCAATTTTTTTTTTCAAAAAAAAAAAAAAAAAAAAAAAAATTTTTTGAAAGAAAAAAAAAAATACCGAGGACAGGACATACAAACGATAATGAAAATAATGGAAATATTAAAATTGTAGCAATAATGAGTTTTGTTGTAGTTGAAATCATAATAGTTTACTAAGCATACGCGTAGACTACAATATCAGTATACATTTGATCAAAGACGATCATTTTTATTCATTTCGTTTGTAGACTTTCTATTTTGAAATACGCCTATATGATCGGATGGCTAAGCACCATGTTTAGTTGTTTTATGGGCTTGGAATTGGCTTTAAACACTATTTTAGGAGAATTGTTTTTTTTTAATGATAATTACATCCAAGCCTTGTTCGAAACATAAACCTATTTAGCGCATATATTATAAACTGTATGAAACTCTATATTTATCTTTGAGGCTTAGTTTTCTTTGTCGAAGTTAGTGGCTTGCTAATGAAACTTTATTTTGATATTTCCCACTAGATCGTGGCATAAAAACAACTTATATAAATAAAAAATATTGATTATTGACAGTATTAACTTATTCGGTGTCATATAAGGGTCGTGTAATTTGTTTATTCGCATTACAATTCAGATGAGCTATATATTGAAACTTAGCATAAAGAATCTCTAGTCAGCAAATATAATATCATTATTTCAGAAAAACTGGAGGTTATGTAATGTTGTACATGAGTGTAGTTTTAAATTTTATAAATTTTATAAATCCTTTCACATATACTGTATTCCATGAAATTTTTGATGAAATTTATGTTTCTTTTTATTACCAACAATACACATTTACTTATTTATTTATTTTAGAATAAGTGATCAACTTTAATACAGTAACAGTGCTAAATTTTATAATAAAAACTAAAAAAACATTATATATCGAATGAATTTTCTTAATCCTGTATATTTTAAACTATTACCGTAAATTCTCGAAATAGCGGGCATCTGCGCGCTATTTTGAATATCTATGCGCTATTTCGAGTACGCCCATAGGCGTTATTTTGAATATAGATTAATGTTAAAGTCAATTTGCTCGTAACATGATATTAATGTATATGGGGTGCGCGTTATTTCGGGACGTCATTTCGATGCTCTTTTTAGGGGTGCGATTTTCAAAATAACGCTCATGCCCGCTATTTCGAGAATTTACGGTATTATTCCTTTTTAATCAAAATTCTTCTATTGTTTAAAATACTGTAAAATATTAAATTGGACGAGGAATTCTATTATAAAAAATAAACTAATATAAAAGTGTATAGTTCAGCAATGATAAATGACCTAGTCATTTGATCAAAATTTAAATGCATAATAAAGTCATTTACGTACGTAGGTCATTTATGCATGAAGAAATTTTTATTGGTAGAATATTATAGTAATAAAGACTACTCAATAATCGGGACTTCGATTATATAAAAATTTATTTGATTAAAGCCCCATTTTCCGCTACTCATATAAGAGTTTAATGAGTTGATTTGATACGTACTTTATGTACTGTATTTGTGTGATTCAACTTTTTATTATTAATTCACTTCGCATTTACATTATGCGAAAGATTTTTTAACGCTTTAGTGAAAATGTATCACAATTATATGAAACTTTCAGAATATATATATGCAATTTGTTATTCCGAACAACATTTGGCTTTTATATAGTTACCATTTTAGTTTTATCTGGTGAACAATTCCGATTGGTTAAAAAGTATTATTGTATAGCGCGGCTACAATACGAAGAGAGTATTGACCATGTGATTATATAACAGACAATGTAAAAATTTTTTATAAACAATATAATTTGTTTACCGTAAATTCTCAAAATAGCGGGCATGAGCGTTATTTTGAGTTTTGGCCCGAATTAAGCCTAATTTAGGCCAAATCTCGTAATTTACCCCTGGGCATTATTTCGAGAATTTACGGTATATAGAAATTTTATACAATAGTTAGTCAATTGTTCTAAAGATATCTTGACATCTACTATACTGATTTCGATAATTTAACCACTATTAAATTTATTTTAATGAGCTTTACAATTTTTAATCAACTAACTTAGCTTATTAATTTAATAAAAAAATAGTTTTTTTTTTATACAAATATAATCTTTAGTATATATTTTTATTTATAGAATTACAGCGAACCTCTATATATGCACACTCTATAAATGCACACACTCTATAATTGCACACTATACCTTAGTTCCAACTAATAATAATACTTATAAAATTATCCACACCTTCTATAAATATATACTTATGGTTAGTCCCAAGAGAGTGCATATATAGAGGTTTACTGTATATGATAATTTGTATTATATTATACTGAAAACTTGTTTTGCTAAATAATAAATAGGCGTTTAATATTCAGCTTAACTTCCACAAAGCCCAGGCACATTTAGATAATAGCTTTAACAATCTAGCAGACCTTTTAACTAGAAACTATTCATCTTAATACAAGTTATTTTTTACTATACAAATATTTACAATTCTTATCTTTTTTTAATAGAAAGAATGTTTTGTAGAAAGCTCAACTGGGCAGTTTATTAGAAATATTTGCAAAGCACATATAATTGCAATGTGGTTATTACAAAAACATTGCACAGAATAATTACACTTTTCACATTATATAGACTAAAATGCCACCTAGCTATACTTTAATAGCAACCAAAGAAGCTTTAACAACTTTACTAACCCCAAACTTAGCCACTATAAATTTTTTAAAATCAAACTCTTACTTAATAATCTACTAACATATTTATATTTTTATACTATATTCCAAATAGATTTATATTATCCAATTGCTTTTATTGTAACTTTTCTAATCACCTTTCTATTAGCAAAGTTGCCAAAACTTTTTATTTTTTAATTATTTACTCTGCTGTATAAGAGATTATCAACAACTTAGATATAGAGCTTAAGCCACTTACTTGCTAATTCAGGAACTAATATTTACTATAGTTATTTAGAATAATTATACTTACCTAGTTAATCTATAAAATCTTTTAATTCCTAATTAGAAATAATATAAATCAGATTTGATATATATAAAAAATAAGGGGTTCAAAATTATGATAAAACTAAAAAATCTTAATTCAACATAGTAAAAATACTATTTAAAACATCCTATTTATTTTTGAGATGCATTATTTATTTTTAATAATTTTGAAACCTTTTATACATTTATATTTGCTTGTTAAAGATATAGTTCATAACAAAATTTTATTATAAGTACAGTTTTATTTATATATTTAATTATTCCAGTTACATTTCAATTCCCTACTATAATATTCAATTATATACTAAATCTGATATCTTGTAATTATCTGATTTTGTACTAGAATTTTTCAATAACATTAACTTGGAGTTTCAAAATTAACAAGTAAATAGCATATTTTTGAAATAAGTAAAATTTTTTAAATAGCATTTTTACTATATTAAATTATAATTTAAAACCTTTTATTATTATTATTAATTTTTATCTCATTTTATATAGATCATTTGAGGTTTCAAAATTAAAACCAAATATCTTATTTTATTTTTTATTAATAATTCAATATAGTAAAAATATTATTTAAAAATTTCTACTTATTTTTAATATGATCTATTTATTTGTTAATTTTTAAAACCTATTAGTAAATTCTTATTGCCTATTTTTGTAAATATTGTTTTCTTACTTTCATTAGCAAATTTATAGTAGCACAATTTTTTGAAAGATTTTGCGAACCTGCAAAATCTTTCAAAAGATTTCATATATACAATATATTTCGAAATATTTCGCAATATATTTCAAAATATTTCAAAAATATTTTCAAAAGTGAATTTGAAATATTTTTTGAAAGGACTAGCTGGATCAGTAGATATATAACCTGGATCATACCAAGGATGCATTGAACTATATTTTTAAAATACTTCGAATATATCAAAATTAATTTACAAATTTATATTACAATATTAGATTAGTGATACAAATTAAAAATCGAAATAATCGATTAGTTGTAAAGTTGACAACTAAGGGGAGTAACAAAAATCAGGTGATTTTTTAGGGGGGTAAAAAAAAGTTGAAATTATATATAAGAACCTGACTATTTATATATTAAAAAAGAGGGAGGGGGGTAGGCCTCTGATAAAAAATAATCAGGTGATTAATGACACTGCCCTAATCAATTGAATTTTACAAACCCAACTTAGTCGATTAATTGATTAGTCGACTAATCAATTAGTCAATTGGCCAACTAATCGATTAATCAGCTAGTCGGATTAGTCAATTAATCAACTAGACAATTGGTCATTTAATCAACCAATCATATAAGAATATCAACCCGGCTATTTCAGTTGCTACTTTATATGTATTTTACCAAGTTTCATTTATTATTTATTCAACTAATCAATTAGTTGGTTAATCAATTAGTCAACTAATTGAGTAGTTGATTAATCGATTGGCCAACTAGTCGATTAGTTAAATAAAATTGATTAATCGATTAGTTAAATAAAATGATCTATCTATCAACTAATCAATTAAAAAATTTTCATCAATTTGTATCACTAGATCAGATTAGATCTTTTGTTTATAAATTAAATCTTCTATTCACATTGTTTTTTCAATTTGATTTGTTTTTTTTTATTTTTGGTTTGTTTTGCTATTTTTTGCTTTTAATTTTGTTTTTTGTTATTTATTTATTTTTAATTTTTTTCGCACTTTACAAGAATACCAACCCTTTGCAAAAAAACTAACAACTTTTCGATATGTTGCAAGAATACCAATTTAACTTTGCATGCCAACTCAGACTTTTAACACTTTGCAAAAACACACAACTAATTTGCTTAACAATTTCTAAATTTCCAAAAATGCTTTTTTAGAGTAATAATTTAGTTAGGCGCAAGTTTTTGCAAGTTTTTGCAAGTTTTTGTAAGGATTCACTTCATTTATTTTTCGTTTTATGTTTTTGGTTTTGTTTTTTTTGTTTTATTTTTAAAACTTTTTTTATTAATTTATTTTATTTCAGTACTTTGCAAGAACAGAACTCTTATTTCCTGGAACTTTGCAAGAAAACCAATCCAGACTTTTTTGATACTTTGCGACTTTTTTTGGTATTTTGCAAGAACATTAAGCCAGTTTTTGCAATTTTTGAATTTGCAAGAACATGAACTTTTACTTTAGAAAAATAAAGATTTGGGCTTCGTTTATTTTTTTTTACTAGTTTGCTTACATTTTTTTGTTTTTTGTTTGTTTTTTTTACTTATTTTTTTAATTTTTAATTTATTTTATTTATTCCTGATTTCTTCAACAATTTGTAACTTTTCTGACACTTTACAAAAACACTAGCTTTAACTTCTCTAGCACTTTGCAAAAATATACTAATTTTTTGGCAATTTGCAAGAACACCAACACTTTTAAGAAAAGTAATTTTATTTTTTTTTACTTTTTTACTATTTTTAGAAAGTATTTATTAAAAGAAAGCGAAACAGGGTTGGGCCCCATAGTCTAGTAGTCTAGATATTCAACCCTCACAGCCAAGGTCTTTGGTTCGAATCCTACTAGAAGCGGTTTCTAGGAAAAATTCGGATACAAGATCCTGTGAAAGTCTATGTGAAGTATGAATCTGGTTTTAGGAATTTCCGGAAGGAGATCCATTGTGGAGGGTTGGCACCATAGATGATGGTCCAGTTACACAAAGGTTGCATGAGTAATTCCTTGGCGGGCAAGAGCAAGGTAGCACCAACAACCCTAAGGTGGTCTTGGGATCTTAATTGGGAGGGTAATACGACTATAACACGAACCTGAGTGGTGAGAAAAGTGGTGAACACAAAGAGATCTGTGGTAAAGAATTTGCCTAAACTGGATAAGGAACCCTTTGGCACCGGTACCAAACCTAAATTGGAAGAAAACTACTACTATAGAGGTAGATCTGTGAATTGGGGATACGAACAAAATGACGAACCACTCGATGGGAAGTACAATGTACGAAATAAAGCTCCCTGGCCTAACTAACAGTAGAACACCAACTGCTCTACAAGAAGTTGGAAGTAGTACAAAAATGTATTATGAAATCCAGTTGGGAGTAGCTGTGTCACATAAGAAGGGTAAGAGCTAGCTTGCTGAGGATAGGGGTGGTTCTCACTCAGGCCAGTTACGCAATACAGCCGGTGCTTACCTACCTTTAGGGGAAGTATCTGCTAACCAATCCAGATAGCATATCTGCAGTAATATACGATAAGATTACTGAGAGTAGTGGGCAAAGCTTAGCTTGTGCCCCCACCAGCACATGGGTAATCTTAGGACACCAAGGTTTAGGAAGTAACTGTGAGGTTACGATTGTCTGGACAAGGCCTTTGCACCTACTTGGAAGTATAGGATCGGCAATATAAAAGAAGCGGGAATATAGTAAATAGCAGAATAACAAAATAGAGAGTAGTCCAAAAATCCAGGTTATACAGAAAGTGGGATATGGAAAGCTCTGGTAGGTTTAGGTCACAGATAGTCAAGAATGTCTGAGTCTCTTGTACTTAATATAGTATAATATTGTATCACATAATATATACAAACATATACTTAATAATAAAGTCTTCGAGGCACGACCTCAGCTTAAAAAAAAAAAAAAAAGAAAGCGAAACAAAGGTTATAGCCAGCACAAAAGAAGTGAAGATGATAAAAAACAAAAAAACAAAAATATTAGCTAACTGCGGGGTGAATAAAAATAAGTATAGGGCTAGTTTTTTGAGGACTCGACATCTTTCATATAGGTCATAACTGGATTTTGGCCAATTTTGGCCCAATTTGCTAAAAACGACAAAATATATTGGTTTAACTAACTTTTAATTTAGTAATCAGAATTGAATGAACTTTTTTTTGTTAGATGTGCCTCACTAAGAGCTTCATTTTAAAAAAAAAGTTTGTTCAAATTGGTTCACTGGATGCTTGGTAAAAACTGTTTTTTTGCTTTTCAAATTTTAGGGATTTTTGCTAAAAAAACAAGTATGACCTTTATACTAGATGTCTGAGGTCCTGTTTTTTGTATATAGTAATAGAATTAGATATAACGAAGTACAAAAGTAGTTAAATTAATATGCAATAATGTAAAAATAATACTATAGTATAAAGAATATATAATAATTTTTTTTAAAAAAAAAAGTCTATCCTCTAATACTTTATTAGATTTTATAGATTATATATATATTACATATAAGAATTTACTAATCTATAATGATCTGTGGGTCGATAGCATAGCGGTTATGTTCTCAGGTCTTAAATCGAAGGTTGCTGGTTCAATACCACTTGGCAGTAAATTGAACTTGAAAGTCAGAACCAGATTAGAAATAACCGAAGTCATACAAGATATAAGGTCGGTCCAATGAGGCACAAACTTGATGGCAGCATTCCTGTGTAATGTTACATACCCACAGGGCTTGAACTGAGGAAGATCAACCATCCCTGTAGGAAGTATAAGGGGCCAACCTATATTTGGGCAGCTAAGAGCAAGCCGGATGAAGCCTTCATTACAGTAACTTTCTGAGTGGCCAAAGCTCCGTCGACAAGAACTGGAACACCACGGAAGAGGGACCCAGGAGGTCGTTTGGGCGGCGAAAGGCAAGCCAGATGGCTTATCTGAGATGAGTATAGTAAAGGTGGCTCATTACGGAGGGTTACAGAGAAAAGCACTGGGTTGTAAGATAAAAAAAAAAAATTACTAATCTATAGAAAGTAGAGATAAGAGCTAATTTATTCTTGACCTAATTCTTTACTAGAATGGTCATAGACCTCTAGATTTTGAGTATAAAGTTAGAAGAATGGTTGCTTGTAGCAATGAATTTATTTATTACTATTTCCATGCAATAAGAAGTAAGTAGAAGCATTTTCAAAAATGTTGGGGGTGTAATGGGAAGAGGTGGAGGTATTACTTCTGAATATCAAGACATGCAAGAGGAAATCTATATTTTCTTGTAAATAAAGTTTTGTAATATTATAATATAGTATAGGTGCTAGTTTTGTCTTGAGATATATGGATGAAAAAGGGCTAGTATTCTTTTTGTGATTAGCTTATTAGAATTTTCTTAGTAATGTATAGTACAACATATGATTGGATAAAGATTCAGGGTTTTTGAGCAGTTTTTCTTCTTTTCTTGCAATTTCTGTTAGTATTCTTTTTAATTTTGTTTTAAAATCGAAAGGGTTTGAAATACAAGTTAGTAGAAGAGAGTAGTCTACAAAAGAAGTGTAGCACTAGTGTAGCATCTGGAACATAGATAATTTGGATAAGTATTGGATTGTATAAGTATAAGAAGAGGAATATTAGTAGCTCTTCCGCGATTAATTTCACTTTGAAGTTTTTTATATTTAATAGTACAGGGTTGGTGTATAGTGCTTTTGGTTTGTTGTTAAATAATAGAGTTGCAAGGGTAACATTCTAGTTAATATCATCTAAGTGAGTTTCCTATGAGCCTATTCTCTGTTGGTTGTGCCAACGGATGAGGTTAGTAATTTGGTGTATTTGTTTTATTGTTAGTTTTAATAGGTGAGTAATAGGGATTCCATTCAAAAGAGAGATATAAAAATTGTATAAAAAGTTTTAAGGAGTTGCGTCTAGTTGGTAGAGGAAGGAGAAAGGTCCTCTATTTTTAAATTTTTATCATAAATGATTTTGATTTCTCTTTTACCAATTATTGCTCTTGCTATACACTGTAATAGGAACCATTGCATTTGGTCTAGTCTTAGATGTTGCAGGAAGTGAAAGTCTGTAGTTTGTGTAATTATTGTCTGAAGAGAAGAATTATTAGTAATTATTTCTAGTTTTGCACAGTTGTAGGTAGAAGAAACAATAAAGGTTAGAAGGGTTAGAAGTATAGCAATTTTTGAGGACCAATGTTTATTGTAAACTCATTGTAAGTCTATTAAGTTCTATTCGGCTGATAGCTATTATTTTGTAGTGGTTGTGCATTTGTTTTTTTTTTTTTTTTTTTTTAATATTAAGGTGACCACTTAGGTACCCTAGCACTTTATTGATCCAAACAGGTTGGCCCGGTCAATATGACTGTGCCACATATTACATTTGTATAACGAGAGTACAACTAGCCACACGTACAACTTTTGGTTGTCTAATTTAAGTAGTCCGCCCGAAGGTTCTACACTAGATGCCATACCTGCAACCCAGCTAGGGGATTGCCTATTTAAACTCTCTGGCTTCTACCCATGTTCAATGTTCCTCTCAATATACCCTTTCACGGTAATTCGCTGTGAAAGTACCCTGAGGCTTTAGCCAAACACCTATTGTAGGGCATTTGCCCCTGTGGTAAACCTGGTAAAATGATACCTGTCCCCCACAGGTATTCACCTACACTTTTGGTAACTTACGCATTCACCGAGGCAAACAACTTGCAGTCAGTGGGATACCCTGCAACCGCTACCATTACCTACTACTGCCCTTGCGAAGTTCACTAGACCCCAGTACCCGGTCAGTCACTCTTTGGATCCTTTTCCCCAGTTATCCCAGACTACCAATCCAGTTGGCCCGGAAGGATCGGTCTGCCAGGCTTTAGGTGCCTAAGGTCTCCCTTTCCTTGGTTCATGCTTCTATAACACATGACCTTTTCCTCCGGTTTCTCCAGCGGCCAGGTTGGTGGGCCCCCTTTGCCATAGGGGCTCTTGTTTGTTCAGTTTTCCGGTCAGTCACCGCTAAGATCCTTTTTCCCAGTACCGTCGAAAGTCTAGCTACTTCTCCACTCGGGACTTGCCAAATGGGTTTCTGTTTCTCCGGTTCCTTGGATTTGTCTGTATAATGCGACACAATTTCGCCCGAAAGCTTCCATTCAAGATGGTAACCAAAGACTACAGATAGTGTACCCAACTGATCGACAAGACATAGTTACCGGAACACAGGTCTATTTTTCAAAAGCGTCGCTAGTGGATTTGAACTCTAGACCTGCCACTTGAGGGGTGACAACTTACCAACTTCCCTAAGTCGCCACACCCATTGGTTGTGCATTTGTGATTTGTAAAGCATTATGTTTTTTTCTTAAAATTGGGAGATACTAAGGATTTTTAAATTTTTATTGGTAGTTCATTAAATGCCATAAGGGGTCTTTGTATTCTTGGAAGTTGTCTAATGCCTCTTGTTTTTTTTTGTTGTAGCTGTTGTAATGATTGCTTAATATCTTTTATGTCTGTATATATCCTGAGCTTATAGTCAATTTGTATATTGTGTATATAATCTTTTTCTAATATTAAATAGCAGTAGGGATGTTTCAATTTCATGTTTATAAGTGCGCATCCCATGCTAGCCTTTGTTATATAGTTGTTCTGGTATATTAAAATATTTAGTTTTTATCATTTTCATATTAGGGTTAAATATCTTAGCTATCTCTCCTTTGTAAGTTATTACTTATTCTTTCTTTTTGGTAACTATGAGAGAGTTATGAATGGTTCGGGCTTCTTAGGTTTAAGGAAGGTATTGTTGTAAAGGTGATTAGGTCTTGTACAAGATAAAACCATTTAGATATTCTTCTACAAGAAATTTTTCTGATATTATGATAGAAGATCATCTATTCCAATAGGTTTGTGTTTTCTGAGTCAAGAAATTGTTTAGTGCAATTGATATTGTGATGGTTTAATATTTCTTTTAGGTAAGTACTAAAGATGCTGGTAAAATTAAACCATTTTACTAGATGAAATTAGACTATTTCACTAGATAAAATAGTGAAATAGTTTCACTAAAATTACACCAAAATAAAATTTTGATAAAATGGTAAAATTGGCAAAATTGGTGAAATGGTGAACTTGGTGAATTAGTGAATTGGTGAAAATAGTAAATTGGTGAATTGGTGAAATAGTAAATTAGTGAATTTTGAAATGGTAAATTGATAAATTGATGGTTTTCTAAAAAAAAGCACCTTACCTTTTATTTATTTCAACGAGATCAACAAATTTGGTTGGTTAGAATAAATTAAGGTAAAGTTACTTGCTTCTGTCACTTTACAAAATTTACTTTTATATTGTGCATTTTGTATCTAAATTCGAACTTAAACAGTTAACAGTTTTGATCTCTAAGTGTACTTGTAAAAACATAAAATATTAAAATTTGAACAAAAACCTAACTTTTGAAGAGCAATTACAGTCTAAATTCTAGACTGAAATAATTTCGAACTCTAGAAATTTACCATTTCACTATTCTGCTATTTCACTATTCTACTATCTCATCATTTCACCAATTCACCAATTCACTGTTACCATTTCACCAATTCACCAATTTACCATTTCACCAATTCACTAATTCACCAATTACACCAATTATACCAATTCACCAGTTACACCAGTTTTACCATTGCCAATTGGTGATTGGTGAAATAGTAAAATCATTTCACTACTTTGATTTAATTTCACTAGCATCTATAGTGATTCCAAGAAGTTTTGTAGCTACAGGCCAGGTATTTAGTAGTTATGCAAATTTTATTGTTAATTTGTAAGTTGCTATGATAGTTTGTCCAGTATAAATAAGATATTCTGTGCGAGAGAGAGCAGGCCATTTTTCTAAGATCAAATTTTTAGTATTTGCAGCATTTTGAATTTGTTAAAGACGAATTTTTAAGTAAAAATTGTCAAAGTTTGGATGGTTTAAGCTATGTTGAAGGTATGTTGTTAGACTGGTCAATTGAGCTTGTTCAATATTAGTCACTACATATATGGCGTCGTAGTTCAAAAAGGAGTTTGGTATGCCTTTAGCTATTTTTGCTTTTTGTCTTATGATTTTTGTTATAGTTTTGTTAATTGGTATTGGTTGTAGAGGGCTTAGATATGAGGATAGAATGCATTACTGGAATCTAGGTATGATAATATAGTTATAGATATATGTAGCTTGTTTCTCTGTTATTTTAGCATATTGTAGTTTTTTTCAAGTTTGTTTTAATCTCTGTAATTATCAGTTTTTAAACATGGTTGTATGTTTTATTAGTTGTATAACATGCATCTAAGAGCCGTGTCATTAATCACCTGATTATTTTTTATTAAAGGCCTACCACTAGCCTACTCCTCTCTCTTCCTTAATATATATATAGTCAGGTTCTTATATATAATTTCAACTTTTTTACCTCCTCCCCCCTAAAAAATCATCTGATTTTTGTCACTCCCTTTAGTATTTGAGAGGAGTGTTTTTAGAAAGAGCGGTAATTGTGGTACCATCAAACATGATA
This sequence comes from Gigaspora rosea, assembly GCA_003550325.1. Classification (NCBI taxonomy): domain Eukaryota; kingdom Fungi; phylum Glomeromycota; class Glomeromycetes; order Diversisporales; family Gigasporaceae; genus Gigaspora; species Gigaspora rosea. The sequence continues at coordinate 6,491 of QKWP01000057.1, read as the reverse complement.
GATTGTGATATAGAAGAAGAGTTAGTAATTAAAAAGGATTTCGAGAGATTGACTTTTACCGATATGTTATTTAGTTTGTAAAAACTGGTGGTAGTATTTAATATATTAGTTAGGGCTTGATTGTTAAGGGTGAGCCAAAGGAAGTTGTCCATGTATACCATTACAGGTGTATTAATTTGTTTAGGTAGGGTAGTCTGAATTGTGCTGGAGTACTTTACAAGTTTTCTTTTTTTTTTTTTTTTTGTGTGTTAAGGTGAGGTTTTGTCTCAATCTTTATTAATTTGTATAAGCTTTACAAGTTTTCTTGTGTATCGTTGAGATGAAAAAATCATAGTAAATTTTTTAAAAAAGGAGGGAAAAGTTTCCTCTTAATCAACTTTATCCATTACTAGGTAAGATCTGTGAAGCCAAGGTCTATGATAACCTGGTTGGTTCAGTTTGATAGTAGATAGATTAGAAAGTTGACTATTATCTTATTCGGTGAAGTTCTTTAGCTAGTGTATTGATATGGACTAAGTTGAATGCTTTAAAAATATCTTGCGAAAGTGCCCAAATCTTTTTTTTATTGGTAAAAGCATCTTCTAGAATTTGTGTCAACTATGATACTAGCATTAACATAGATTGGTAGAAAAAGGCCGCGAAGTTTAGGTGCATGCCATTTATTAAGTGATTTTTACCATGGATACATGGTTAGAGGTAGTAATCACGTCTATATATTATATTAATCAATTTGAATTAGATAAAGTGATCACACTATACATGGATAGGAGTTGCTACTAAGTAAAAAATATCACGTAATAAATGGCATGCCCCTTATTGAAAAGAGTATTTTCTGCCTTATTATTATTGCTATAAGTCTGGTGATCAAGATTTTTGTGAAGCATTTCCATGTATAGTCTATAAGAGTAATGAGTCATATGGTGCTAAGGTCATATTTATATTCAGATCTTTTTGGTATTAGCCAAATATTTGCTTTTAGCTATTGCTATGGCACCTGCTTCAGTTGAATACAGTTGTTGAAGATTTTTAAGGATAGAGGGTATGTAGATCATTTCTATTAATAAACAAGTTACTAAAAATTTTATATTTAATAATAAAAAAAATTTTTATTAAGTAACTATATTAAATTTTTAAATAAAATTATAGAGGTTTTTCTAATTCTATTGGTGGTCGAAATATTAAAATTGGCCTAGTAGAACATAGGATATAGTTGTTTTTATCTTTGCAACCCTATTTTATTTATTGTTTATACATGATTTGATTGGCCAATTTGTGATCTCATAGACACGGCCCCGCAAAAGTTGATACTATAAAAACTTTATCAAATTTTATTCAAAATTAATGAAATTTTTAGGATATATGTAATTTTTTATTATAAACAATTTTACTTAGTAAAAAAAAAATCAGTTTATATAGTAAAAAATTAATTTTTATATGGTGCAAGAAGCCTATACTCAACATGTTTCAATTTTTTGAATCACTATAATTTTTTGCACAAGAGGTTTTTTAAAAAACTGACTGGTAACTTTGTAGAGCAATATTAGTTCTATAAATTTGCTAAATATTTTTTGAAAAACCTCTATAAAAAGTTGATATATTTTAAAGATTACTATTGTTTTATATATAATTACTATGTGTTTCAATTTTAACTAACTTTAAAATACTATAACTTTTTATAAAGGCATTATTTTAAAAATCTGACTAGTAACTTTGTTCATTATAATAAGCTCTACAAATTTGCCAAATATCTTTTAAAAATATTGTCTTTACAAAAAGTTGATGCATTTTAAAGTTGTACTATTTTATTGTCTAGTTAGGCTTCTTGCACTATATGTAGCAACTTTTAAATTCATATTAAAAATATTTTTTGTCACTCATTTACTAATAGAAATGATCTACATACTCTCTATCCTTAATAGTGGTAATAATGCTGAGTCCAGAAGTTGAAGAATTTTATTAGTGATTGCTAGTGGTTCCATAGCTTTGTTTTTAAAGGAATTATTTATAGTTTCTTTTAGTTTGGCAAGTGTGATGGTATTAGTTAGGGTTTTATAAATTAATATGCAAGTTTTGTGGATTCCATTTCATCTATAATTTAAAGTGCAAGCGAACATGTGCTTTGATTTCTGATTTATCAGTTATAATCTGGTCTGAGAGAATTATCTTGTTAGTATACACCGGTTCAGGTCTTCATTTTAAAATGCTATCTAATATCCTAATCATATTTTTTTTAAAATTATTGTATGATCGGTTTTATATAGTAGTCAATCTTCTTGTTTTGCTCTTGTAATTTTTCTATATTGCAAAAAGTCCATATTGTACGTCTAATTTGTTTTAGTTTAGGGATTGTTGCGGATGGGAAGTCGATGTCTGATTGTGTAAGAGATGTAATTTCCAGATCAGCTAGAGTAAGCACTTTATATAGGAATTTATTATATTTTTTTAAACAAAAGTTAGAAAGTTTAGTAGTTAGCAGTCGTAGATATTTGTTCATAGATTTTAGTGCCAGGTATAGGTGGGTAGCTTTTAATGATAAGGCATGGAATTTTTTTTTAGTAAAAGTATATGGAATGTGTTTGTTTATTATTCTTTTAATTATTGAAGTCCAGATATTTCAAGTTTTGTTCAATTGATTGGCATCCCATTCTGTATTATCTGTAAGTTGGGCGTATATAGGACCCAAAGAACTCTAATACAACTCAGATAATTCTAAAAAAGGAAATTTTGCATAGAAATTCATCAAACGTTGCATTTTTACATAGTAAATTTTCAAATTTTGCTCTATTTTATATATCTATTTGGCTAAAATACTACTAAAATTATACAAATTTAGATCTAAGTTGTATCAGAGTTCTTTAGGGTCCTGCATATATAATAGTTGAATCAATTTTGGTAGGAAAATTTTATCAGTCTTCCTTTGTTATTATATTGTATTGGTAAATTTTTTGTTTTTTTTTTGTTTCACTGGGTTTTCTGTTTGCAAATTTCGATATACCAAGTCGTGAAGATGATTTTATAATCACTATCAGATATATAATCTGCTATAGTGATAGTTGGTTCATCTAAATCTTGGATCAATTTGAATTGAACCAGATATCATCAATCTGGCTCATAGTATTCGGTTTTGTCCAAGTGGGTTCCGTGATATTGTAAAATGATAGAAGGCTAATCGCATATATTGCATGCAGATTGTTGAAGAGGGGAAATCTTCTGTCTCTGAATTGGTTTGCATTTAGGTCTTCAAAGAGAATCATGTTCTAGTTCTTGTTCTTTGCTTCTAGAAACCAAGCAAATACTTTTTCTTGTGTTTGTTTGTTGAGTTGGGGATGAGTTGTATTGGAATGTATATAAGTAGAAATTATATGAGTCTTGTTGTTTGGGAAAAAGATGTCAACATAGACCACTGTGCCAGATAAGGTTTTAATATCATGTACGTATAGTTGAAGTTGGCTATGAACCATCAGTACAGTGCCCATACTCAGTGTTGTTATGGGACACAGACACGGACGGCGGACAGTCCGGGACGGGACGTCCGGGACATGTCCGCCCAGAATTTTTTTTGTCCCAGACATTTTGCGACTCAACACGTGATCATCTACCAATAAAATTCGTATAATTCCGCAATTTGATTGGTTTTACCCGGCGGACATGTATCATGTTGGGACATTATTGCGGACATGTCCCGGACATCCTGTTCCGGACTGTCCACATCCCTGAAAAATCGGCGGGACAATGTCCGTGTACAACACTGCCCATACTAGGTCCTGTATGCTGTTGTATATGATTTACAAAGTTAGAAGTACAGTCGGACCTCCATAAATGCAACCTCCATAAATGCAATACCTCCCTAAATGCACGTTTTTTTCTATTCCATAAGATGTTATTAGTGCTAAATGCACGTTCTATATTCTGTAAATGCATGTTCCCTTGAATAATATTTTATATTATACTAATCTCCCTAAATGCACGTAGCCAATCAAATTTTAGTATTTAAGATAGTTTATACAGTTTTGGTAGAAGTTACATGAACTTGATGATCAAATTTTTAAAGCTGCAATTTAATTGGCTTACTTTAAATGCAAACCTCCCTAAATGCAAGTTGCAGGTTTGTCCCTACGAGTTACATTTATGGAGGGTTGACTGTATAAAGAAAGTATAATGGATTGGTCAAATTAGTAGCTCTCAAATCTGCCAGTTTTGTTTCAATTATTGAAATTATATAAAGGTTTGACTCTGCATAGTATTCTATCCATTTTTGTACTTTTTTGAGTCTTGATAAGCCTCTAATATTGTGGGTTGCAATATTGAGTTCTGTATTAATGGGTTGTGTAAAAAATTTATTTGTCTGTGGGATTGTTGTGATTAGTGTATAGTCCTTATTTTCATTGTTTAACGAGAAAGAATAAGTGTTTTTAAGAGGTATTTGTCATGCAAGAAGATCAAATGTAGAGGATATAAGAGAAGAAAATTTTTTGTCTATAGTAATCACATTTATGAAAGAGGTTTATAGTTATCAAACATGTTCCAGCTAAGTACCGGGAGATTAGATACTTGAATGAATGATATTGGAAAATTCCTGAAGCAGAAATGTTTACAAAGAACTTCAATTGTAGGTATGATCTTCTTGTAAAGGAGCTTTCAGAAATCAGCTGATTTTTGTTTACTATGAGCCTACCTCCACCTACCCACACCTAATCAGATTTTATGATTATTAAAAAGTTAAATATAACATTTAATTGTAAATAACTTTTGATCTACTAAACCAAATTTGACGATTTAGCTACCAAAATGATCCTCTCGACAAGTGGATTCTAGTGAGCCCAAAATTGTTAAAATCCAATTACAGGATCCTGTGATCAGAATAGATTTGTGTTATTATAAAAGTTCTATAATTTATTAAATAATTATAGCCCATTTATAGTAACACAAATTTATTTCGATCTTAGGATCCTGTGATTAGATTTTAACAATTTTAGGCTTGTTAGAATCCTCTCATTGAGAGGGTCATTTTGGTTGTAAAATCATCAAAATGGCCCAGTAGTTCAGAAGATATTAACAATTAAAATTTAATATTTAATTGTTAATAACTTCTAATCTACTGAGCCAATTTTGATGATTTTACTACCAACATGATCCTCTCAATGAGAGGATTCTAACAAACCCAAAATCGTTAAAATCCAATCACAGGATCCTAAGATCGAAATAAATTTGTGTTACTATAAATAGGTTATAATTATTTAATAAATTATAGAACTTTTATAGTAACACAAATCTATTCTGATCACAGGATCCTGTGATTGGATTTTAACAATTTTGGGCTCACTAGAATTCTCTCATTGAGAGAATCATTTTGGTAGTTGAATCATCAAATTTGGTCTAGTAGATCAAAAGTTATTAATTATTAAATATTATTAATAAATCTATAATTTTGGTCAAAATTAATTTTGCAACTTTGGCTGGAATTATGAAATTTTGGCCGGAATTATACCTGATACTTCAGCTGACCCACCCATCCACCCTGAAATAGCTGATTTCTGGAAGCTTCCTAATCATTAATTAGGAGTTGTATATGCTTACAGACTTCTACTTGCGCAATGGTAGTAGTTGCTGTCGTTAGGTAAATTGGGTCTACTGTTTGTGATGACTATGATTTCAATCCAATTTTCTAGTATGCAGTAGAAATAATAGTGTTTTTGTAGTTGTCTTGAGGTTTCTACTAGCAATTTAGAAGATCTAATTGGAACAGTAGTGTTCATTTTGTATACTAGTTATAGTTATTAGGTAGTCTAGATAAGTCCATTGGATTTGCAATCATGTAGTACAGTGGGAAAAACCAACTAAATTTATATCTATCTCAAATTTTTTTGATGAACTCTTTAGCTAGACCATCATTAGTGATCAGAAAGGTATATTTAATTGCATCTTGACCTGATATGAGTTAGCTAGTAGACTTGGTTTTTGTCTGAAGAAGTCGTTAAGGATACGCCTAAAGGAGTAGTCTCTCTTAATAGTTTGGCCAGGTTGCATAGTTCAGTACCATCTTTGGATCACAAGAAAATAGATGTTTGATAGCAAAGTTGAGGGCTTGTGTGGTTGCTAGAAGTTTTTCTTTCTTCTTAGAGAGTTGGAAATAGTCTGGGTGTATTCGTTCGAATTTGTAACATATTTTTAGTTTTTAATGGTATTCTCCCAGATGTCGAAGTGCTGTCCAGTCAGTGATGAGAAAAAGTTCTGGACAGCATGGTGCAATTCTTCAATCTTGTCTGATAATGGCTTGATAGATGTGCAAAGTGTTTGTCAGGAAGTTGTCTGAATTTGTATACCTTACACACAGTATTGGCATTAGACATATGTTCATCTAATTTTAATATGATTGGACTGAACTGGACATTGAATATATGGGGTGTTACACATTAAAACAGCCCTTTTTTGCAATTTTTTGAAAATTGAGTTTTCATTAGATTTATATAAATTTTGACATGATCGATATT
>QKWP01000056.1:603854-618174 GCA_003550325.1 Gigaspora rosea | reverse complement strand
ACTATCGATAGTAATCAATATATCGATATATATCGATTACTATCACTATCGATAGTAATTGGCAGGGGTGATGGGTATTGATATATCTTACCAGTTAGTAATTGATATATATCTATATATAAAATTTGCAGATAGTGATCATTCCTAACACTACTATTACTATCACTTATTGTGTTATAAATGTTATATTCACAAACTATACTTGTACTAAATAAATTATAATCAAAAAATATTAAAATATAGTTTAGAATAATAGTTCAAAATTATACTTTTTGTAAAAAACACAAACAAACTAGTTGAAGCAGTGTCTTTCAATTTTAACTTACCAATTGTTTAGATCGCCGAACCATTTTCCGACCTTTCAAAATATTCACCTCTTATCTAGTTTTTAGAACTACTGCATCTTATTGCATCTCAGGTTAAAAAACAATAAGTTTGAAGATAAACTACCAATAACTAAAGTTGGTTGTTATGTTTTGTATATACATGAGAACAAAAGCATTTTGAGTTCTAAAACCTGAAATTAAAATTTGAAGACGAAATTGTTCTTGACCTATTTTACTTGAAAGACGAAATTATTTGATACTTTTTTTGAATAGACGAAATTATAAGGAACGTATCAATATAAATTTTATTTGCTCTTCCTTACAAAAAATTTTAATTTTTTCTAATGGAGATGAAATAGGCCTTTTTCAAAAATCTATTTCGGTGGCATCACTAGTTTTGTATTACAAAAAAAAAGTTTCATATGACATGCCGATTTTTACTATTAAAAGTACTTTAAAAATTACAATTGACTATATAAAAAAAAGATTGTCACCAATCATATTTAACCTAATAACAGCCAATCAAAACAAACTTTCGCTATGCTTAAAAGTTGGTGATAAATATTTATATAGTTTTAATATGGTGCTGGAAGCCTATACCCGATAATCACGTGAATATAAAAACATAGTAACTTTAAAATGCATCAACATTTTATAGAAACAATATTTCAAAAAACTGACTAGTAACTTTGTAAAGCTCACTATAAAGAACAAAGTTACCAGTCAGTTTTTCAAAATATTACTTCTATAAAAAGTTAATACTTTTTAAAGTCACTATGTTATTTCAAAATTAAAACCAACAAAGCATCTAATTGGCTAGCACGAATCGACTAAGGTTCAACTTATAAAAGTTACAATTATTTACTGGGTTTCGTAAAAGTTGACATCTAGCTACAGTCATCCCTCTTTAAAGTCACCTCCTCTATAGTCACAAAATCAATATAATCACATTAATTTTTTTACCAACTATTTTTATATTATTTATACCTTTATATAAGCACAATTGCTCTATAGTCACTATCACAATTTTTTATTTACCATCAACTATCTTCACTAAAATCACATCAAAATTACGGGTTTACTCTATTCTGAGTAGAGATAATCTGCACATAAATCAGATTATATCGCAAAAGCACAAAAAGAACTACATGCATGTGATATATTTGTTGAATGCATTCTAGCACTAAAAGCACTGGATATTCAAACTTTATTAAAGAAATATATAGTATATATCAGTGCGTTTGATGTATAATTGAAGAGATATATAGAATACATTAGTAAGTTTGATGTATAATTGAAAGAGATATATAGCATATATTAGTGCGATTGATATATAATTGACAGAGATATATAGCATACATCAATGCATTTGATGTATAATTGGCATTAGCTAGTGGTTTTCTGACTGCATAAATGCTAGCCGGCTGTTAGCCAGAAGCTTTGTAGTCATATGATCTTGGCCGGTAGTTTCCTGTCTGCATAACGCAGGCTGGCCGTAAAGAGATATTTAAGCTGCTACAAAATGGCAGGATTTTACGTGGATTCCAAATAATTAGAATAGTAGAATTCTGCCATTTCGGTCAAAATGTAGTGCTTGTGTGCAGTTTGATTTGCTTTCAAATTTTTTTTTGTTAGTAGCATAGTAGCTAATATATGTCGATAGTGCCTGGAATGTGCGTAGCCATGAAATGTGCATGGCATAATCCGCACGTGTTTATTCTGATTACCAAAGTTTAATGACAATTGTTAATCAGAATATGCCGCAACCGCCATTGAAAAGTGTGCTAAAATATATTGTGGAATCCATTTGACAACCATCCCCAAGCTTTGATTTAATGGTAGCTATACATCTTGCGGTACTTATCTGTAGTGTTACCGGCCAAGCTATAATCTACTATCTTGGCATCTGATAGGTATGATTTGAGGTTATTGTTACCCAGCTCTTGGTGACCAAGCTCCTGTAACCTTAATAAAGTACCTCTCTTAGAGTGTAATGTCATCCTTGTTGGGTTGACTATTTATATTGGGCATACAACTGTCTTATGTTTTCTCTTTTTTTCATATAGCTGAATTGTTGCGAACGTGTTTGTACTTGTCTTTTCAAGTTTTAAGTTTAAGGTGCGTTTAAACTTTAAATCTGTTAGTGATTCTTTGTATTTTTTCATCATGTGATAAAGTTTCTCTATGTGTTCCAATACAAATGCATTATTTGGATCAATTTCTAATAATTTATTTAAATCTGTTAATGATTCCTCATATTTGTTTATTATGCGATAAGTTGCTTCACGCTGTCTTAATGCAAATGCATTATTTGGATTAATTTTCTAATAATTTATTTAAATCTGCTAGTGATTCTTTATATCTGCTCATCATGCTATAGGTTGTTCCATGGCTTTATAATACAAATGTATTATTTGGATCAATTTCTAATGATTTATTTAAATCCACTAGTGATTCTTCGTATCTATTCATCATGCAATAAGTTTCTCCACGCTGTCTCAATGCAGATGCATCATTTGTATTAATTTTTAATGATTTATTTAAATCTGCTAGTGATTTTTTATATCTATTCATCATGCAATAAGTTATACCACGTTGCTCTAATGCAAATACATAATTTGGATCAATCTCTAATAATTTATTTAAGTTTACTAATGATTCTTCGTGTCTGCTCATTATATGATAAGCTATTGCTAACGCGGATGTATTAATTGGATCAATTTCTAAAGACTTATTTAAATCTGCTAGTATTTATTCATTATGCGATAAATTTCTCCACGAATTACCAATGCAAATGCACTATTTAGATCAATTTCTAATGATTTATTTAGATTTGCTAGTGATTCTTTGTACCTGCTCATTATGCCATAAATTACACTACAACAACTTAATGCATCTGCTTTATTTGGATTAATTTCTGAGAATTGATTCAAACCCGCTAATGTTTTCTTGCATTTATTTATCATAGTATGATTTTTGAAAATCAAATTTGAATAGTCTGGACTAACGGCTTGTAATTGATTAAATCGCTGTTCTATTGAATAAATATAATCATTACGATTTGCTACATTATTGGATGAAATAAAATTCTCATGATTATAACTCGAAATATTGCTGTTCTTCCGTTTTATATCTGTTATTGTCATACGTTCCCTGCTAAATTTGGTTATATTAGTATTCACGTCTAAATTGGTAATTTCATTAAATTTCTACTTATCTTCCCCTTGTATATACTGGATTTTCTTGCTGGAACCGAGATCACCCATGTGATTATTGCTTGCTAATGCCTCACTGCTTATACTAAAAACCTTTATATAGTCACTTTTTTTTTTAAATATAATTGTGACTATATAGAGGTTACCTCTATACTAGTCACACCTCTATATAATCCCCATTTTTTGTATCACAAAGGTGTGACTATGGAGAAGGATGACTGTATTAGATTATTTCTTTTGTATCTCCAAATTTTATTTATTAATGATTTGCTTGGTTAGTTTATTCGATTTTTGATCAATTTAGGGATTTTTGAAATTTAGTTCATACCTCTAGATCAATTAAGTGAATATCACTACTATACCACTCATACATTTTTCATAATAAATTTATTCTTCTAAAGTCTGTTGCTTTATTTACGCAAATTTCAAAAGACTAATCACTCGAACAAAGCACTTTCATAATTACAATATACACAAAAAACTTAAGCTGCGTCATTTCCGTCACAATAATGGCCCTATTATATATATGCTATGTAATACATTAATTTTAAATAATTTTAAAATGATGTAAAAAAATAGGCTCTTTAATACATGATTTTATTATTTTGTTCATTATTTTTCTCATTTGCTTTGATTAATTAATTTATAAAAACTTCAGTATGTCTCTTTTAATAAAATTTATTTAATTGTGATTCATGTGGTTTGACGATAAATAGAAATAAAGAAATATTTTACTGAGATTGTTGAAAATTAATATTACATTAATTCATTATACCTCATATATCAAAAAGACAAAACCAAATAAAGAATTTATCTAGAAAAAAGGGTTGCTTAATAACCCAAGATGAAGCACAAAAAATCATTAAAATGCAAAATGGGGTCAGCAGCCTATCAGTAAAAAAAAGAACTATGATTTGAAATAAAAAGGAAAATAAAATAAATTTCAAAATAATTAGGGGAGTAACAAAAATTAGGTAATTTTTTAGGGGGGAAAAGGTATAAAAAATTGAAATTATATACAAGAATCTGACTATATATATTAAGAAAGAGGGAGGGGTAGCCCTCTAATAAAAAATAATCAAGTGATTAATGACACTGCCTTTATATGTCATTCATCACTGAAAAATTAAGTAATATATTACTCGATGCTTTAGCATCAAATAATATGTTACTCAATACCAAAGCATCAAGTAATATATCATTATCATGATCATCCCATAAGACTCTACAAAGCTTTTCATATACCACTTCAATTCTACATATGCGTTTAGGTAATATTAATAAATCAAGTAACATGTTATTTAATGCTAAAGCATCAAGTAACATATTACTCAATTATAAAGCATCGAATGACATATTACTCAATTATGAAGCACCAAGTTATATATTATTATCATGATCATTCTATAAGACTCTACAAAGCCCTTCATATGCCACTTCAATTCTATATGCACGTTTAGGTAATATTAATAAATCGAATAACATGTTACTTGATGCTAAAGCATCAAGTAACATATTATTCAATTATGAAGCACCAGGTAATATATCATTATCACGATCATTCCATGAGACTCTACAAAGCCCTTCATATGCTGCTTCAATCTTACATATACATTTAGATAATATTAATGAATTGAGTAACATGTTATTTGATGCTTCAGCATCAAGTAACATGTTACTCGATTATAAAGCATCAAATGATATATTACTTGATACTGAAGCATCAAGTAATATATTATTATCATGCTTATTCCATGAGACTCTACAAAGCTCTTCATTAGCCACTGATGCTGCTTTGATCCTACGAATGCGTTTAGATAATATTAATAAAGAATGTCAGATAAAAAAATCATCAAAAAGCGGTATATCAACATATGATCACTTATGCCTATTAAGCATAAGCAACATCAGCAAATTTATAATAGCATAATCTCATATAAGGTTTTACAAACTGTAATATAAGCAAAATATTACGTAATATATTTTGAAATATTTCGAAATATTAAAATTTCAAAATATTACGAAAGTAATTTCGAAATATTTCAAAAAATATTACGAAATATTTCGAACCCTTTCAAAATATTTTAGAACTAGGAAACCAAGCTGAATCAGTAGATCTGTAACCTGGATTGCACATTAGACTAATTTTTCGAAATAGTTCGAAATAGTTCAACGATGTTCAAATTCTGTACTACAAGATCAGATTAGATCGTTTGTTTATAATTAGATTTTCTATTTTGTTTTTTTCACTTTTTAATTGTAACGATATATAACAATTAACAAATCTTTAACAATTACATAGTGTTTTAACCACGTCAAAAAATTTCAACCTGGATCACCAGGTAAAAAAAAAAAAAAGTTCAAAATTTCTTAAGCCCATTTGATCCGTAAGCTACCAAGAATCATAAAAATATATTCCACAAAGTATGTAAAAAAACTTAAAAAAAAAAGGCCGTTTCAACCTATTTTTACTCTCCCTCCCTTTTACTTACCCCCCTTTTTTTTTCTCTTTCTTTTTTTTCTCTCTCTCTNTTTTTTTTTTTTTTTTTTTTTTTTTTTTCTTTTTTTTTTTTTTTTTTTTTTTTTTTTTTTTTTTTTTTTTCTTTTTTTTTTCTTTTTTTTTAATATTTCGAATACTTTCGAAATACAGTCGTCCTCCTCTATAGTCACATCTTTGGGATACAAAAATGGTGATTATATAGAGGTATAACTAGTATAGAGGTAACCTCTATATAGTCACAATTATATTTAAAAAAAAAGTAACTATATAGAGGTTTTTAGCATAAGCAGTGATGCATTAGCAAGTGACAATCACATGGGTGATCCCGGTTCCGGCAAGAGAATCCAGTATATGCAAGGAAAAGATAAGTAGAAATTTAATGAAATTACCAATTCAGACGTGAATACTAATATAACCAAATTTAGCAGAAAACGTATGACAATAACAGATATAAAACGGAGGAACAGCAATATTTTGAGTTATAATCATGAGAATTTTATTTTACTCAATAATGTAGCAAATCATAATAATTATATTTATTCAATAGAACAACGATTTAATCAATTACAAGCTGTTAGCTCAGACCATTCAAATTTGATTTTCAAAAATCATACTATGATAAATAAATGCAAGAAAACATTAGCAGGTTGAATCAATTCTTAGAAATTAATCTAAATAATACAGATGCATTAAGTTGTCATAATGTAATTTATGGCATAATAAGCAGGTACGAAGAATCACTAGCAAATCTAAATAAATCATTAAAAATTGATCTAAATAGTGCATTTGCATTGGTAATTCATGGAGAAATTTATCACATAATGAATAGATACTAGCAGATTTAAATAAGTCTTTAGAAATAGATCCAATTAATACATTAGCGTTAGCAATAACTTATCATATAATGAGCAGACATGAAGAATCATTAGTAAACTTAAATAAATCATTAGAGATTGATCCAAATTATGTATTTGCATTAGAGCAACGTAGTATAACTTATTGCATGATGAATAGATATAAAGAATCACTAGCAGATTTAAATAAATCATTAAAAATTGATCCGAATGATGCATTTGCATTCAGACAGTGTGAAGAAACTTATTGCATGATGAATAGATACGAAGAATCACCAGTAGATTTAAATAAATCATTAGAAATTGATCCAAATAATGCATTTGCATTAGAAAGCCGTGGAGCAACTTATAGCATGATGAGCAGATATGAAGAATCACTAGCAGATTTAAATAAATCATTAGAAAATTAATCCAAATGATACATTTGCATTAAGACAGCATAGAGCAACTTATCACATAATGAACTAATATGAAGAGTCATTAACAGATTTAAATAAATTATTAGAAATTGATCCAAATAATGCATTTGTATTAGAACATGTGAAGAAACTTATCGCATGATGAAAAAAATACAAAGAATCGCTAGCAGATTTAAAGTTTAAATGCGCCTTAAACTTAAAACTTGAAAAAACAAACACAAACACGTTCGCAACAATTCAGCTATATGAAAAAAAGAAAAAAAAGAGAAAAGATAAGACAGTTGTACATCTAATATAAATAGTCAACCCAACAAGGATGACGTTACACTCTAAGAGAGGTACATTATTAAGGTTATAGAAGCTTGGTCACCAAGGGCTAAGTAACAATAACCTCAAATCATACCTATCAGATGCCAAGATAGTAAATTATAGCTTTGCCGGTAACACTACAGATAAGCAGTATTGTCACTTGGACGTGTCCATGCTATGTTTTTTGTCCAACGTCCAAGATTGTCCAATATCATCCAAGCCTATGTCCCATGTTTAACTAATCAATAAAGTAATTTAAAAAAATATATAAGGGGAGTAACAAAAATCAGGTGATTTTTTAGGGGAGAAGGGGGGTAAAAAAAGTTGAAATTATATATAAGAACCTGACTATTTATATATTGAGGAAGAGGGAGGGAGTAGGCCTCTGATAAAAAATAATCAGATGATTAATGACACTGCCCTAATTATATATTTTTTTAGGTGCTGGACTTATTGGTGAAAAAATTAAAATAGATTATCTTAATAAAATTTTAAGTAATTTTAATTTGAAAAAAGGGTGTGGCGACTTAGAGAAGTTGCCAGGTTGTTACCTCCCAAGCGGCAGTCAAAAGTTCGAATCCTATTGGAGATGTTTTGAAAAATAGGGCTGTGTTACGGTAACTGTGGCTCAAAATTGGTTGGGTAGAAATACCTGTAATCTTGGTTTCACCATTTTGAATGGAAGCTTTCAGGCGAATTGGTGTACCATTACATCGACAAATTCTAGAAACCAGAAAAACAGAAACCCCTTGGCAAATCCCAAGTAAGGAGGTAGATGGACGGCTACGACGGTGCTACTGGAAAAGGGCCAGAAAACAAACCTTACGAGAGTTGTAGTAGGCGATATCAGCGGTTCACAGAAATCCAGACTGCGAGTATATGGATAAAGCCGTAGCATCGATCGTTGAAAGAAACCATACGACTTAATGGGCAGAACATGTATCGTACTGGTAAATTCTATGTCAATCAGGTTTGATTAGCATAGTGCGGCTATACATGTTGGCAAAATCCCGACTTACTATAGTTTGGGATTTGTCCGTCATCCCAAATCCCAAATCCCAAATTCTAGTATAACTAATATCTCAAAAACTTTATTAATAATCTTTATTTAAACAAATCATATATATTCTTATAGTTATAAATAATATATTTACAAAATATTAAGATTATTTATTTGATTTAATCTTTTATAAATAGCAATTGTTTTTTTATTATTTGGAATTTGTCCGGGTTTTGCCAGCATGTATAAGTGCGGCAGATCATTCCTGGGAATTCACCCAATAAGAGGTGTCATGCCGGGTAATGTCAGAGGTTAAGTATTAGGGGTAGATGGGCTTAGCGGATAATCAGAGGATTTAAATAGGCAATTCCCGTAGTTGGGTTGCAGGTATGGCAGCTAGTATGGAACCTTAGGGAGTACCACTTAAATTAAACACCAAAAGTGTACGTGTGGCTAGTTGTATTCTCGTTACTGTTGTAAAGTCTATATATCTTAAAAATTCTAATAAAGCACTTGCCGGCGAGACTGCCAAAGTTTAAAAAAAAAAAAAAAAAAAAAAAATAGTGACAACACTGCATATAAGTACTGCAAAATGTACAGCTACCATTAAATCAAAACTTGGAGATAGTAGTCAGATGGATTCCACAATATATTTTAACACACCTTTCGATAGCGATTGTGGCTTATGCAAGCATATTCTGATTAACGATCATCATTAAACTTTGGTAATCAAAATAAACACGCGCAGATTATACCATGTACATTTCATGGCTACGCACATTCCAGGCACTATCGACATACATTAGCTACTATGCTACTAACAAAAAAAAAATTTAAAAGCAAATCAAACTGCTCACAAGTACTATATTCTGACTGAAATAGCAGAATTCTACTATTCTAATTATTTGGAATTTACATAGAATCCTGCCATTTTGTGGTAGCTTAAACATCTCTTTACGGCCAGCCTGTGTTATGCAGGCAGGAAACTACCGGCCAAGATCATGTGACTACAAAACTTCTGGCTAATAGCCGGCCAGCATTTATGCAGACGGGAAACCACCGGCTAATGCCAATTATACATCAAATACATTGATGTATACTATATATCTCTTTCAATTATACATCAAACGTACTGATATATTCTATATATCTCTTTAATTATACATCAAACGCACTGATATATACTATATATCTCTTTAATAAAGTTTGAATATCTAGTGCTTTTAGTGCTAGAATGCGTTCAACAAATATATCACATGCATGTAGTTCTTTTTGTGCTTTTGCGATATAATCTGATTTATGCGCAGATTTTGCTATGGTATCTTTACTCAGGATAGAGTAAACCCGTAATTTTGATATGACTTTAGTGAGGTTAGTTTTATATATACATGATATAGATGGTAAATAAAAAATCAGGATAGTGACTATAGAGCAATTGTGCTTATATAAAGGTATAAATAATATAAAAATAGTTGGTAAAAAAATTAATGTGATTATATTGATTTTGTGAATATAGAGGAGGTGACTATAGAGAGGAACGACTGTATTTTAGAACGATCTTAACCTAAATCATATCAAGGATGCGTTTGACTAATATTTTCAAAATGTTTCGATGATTTTTGATGATTGTACTACAAAATCAGATTAGATCTTTGTTTATTTTTTTTTGTTATTAGTTTTACATTGTTTTCTCGTTTTCCTTTTGTTTTTTTTTGGTTTCATTTCATTTTTTTTAGTTTTAGTTTGTTTTTATTTTTATTTTATTTTTTTTTATTTTTTAATTGTTTTATTTTATTTCTACACTTTACCACTAGCACTTTGTAAGAAATCCAACGACTTTTTAGCACTTTGCACAAGCCAACTCAGCCTTTCAACACTTTGCAAAAACACAACTCATAGCAATTTCGAAATTCAAGAACGCAAGTTTTCACAAGTTTTCGCAAGTTTTTGCAAGGTTTCGCTTTATTTATTTTTTCGTTTCATGTTTTTTGTTTTTGTTTTTGTTTTATTTTTATTAATTTATTTTATTTCGGCACTTTGAGAAAACCTTCGATGATTTCTAATTGCAAAATCACGAACTTTTACTTCAGGGAAATGGAGATTTGGGGCTTCATTTATTTTTTTATTTAGTTTGCTTACATTTTTGTTTTTTGTTTGGTTTCTTTTTTTTTACTTATTTTTTTAATTTTATTTTACTTTATTTATCCTTTACTTCTTTCAGAACTTTGCAAGAAAACGACTTGACTTTCCGGCACTTTACAAGAACACCAATTTTAACGTCTCTGGCACTTTGCAAAAAGTCATAAATATGAACAAATATAATTAAATATAAGCGAATATAGACAAATATAAGCAAATATAATAGTTTATTTTTTTTCGTTTTTGTTTTTTTTGTTATTTTTTCGGGTTTGTTTTTTGTTTGTTTTTTTTACTTATTTTTTTTATTTTATTTTATTTATTTCTTATTTCTTTCAGAACTTTACAAGAAAATGACCTGACTTTTCCAGCACTTTACAAGAACACTAATTCTAACTTTTCTGGCACTTTGCAAGAAGTAGCAAATATGAGCGAATATAAGCGAATATAAGTGAATGAGTGAATAAAAGGAATATAATAGTTTATTTTTTTATAGCTAACAATGGAGTGAGTGAAAATAAGTGTTTAGGGCTAGTTTTTTGTATATAGTAATGAAATTAAATGCGACGAAGTGCGAAAGTAGTTTAAAATATTTGTAATAATATAAAAATAATACATAATATATAATAAAGTATAATATTAATTAAAAGTGTATATTTAATAAATGTAAAATATAATGTATAATAATAAAAATAAAAAAATATAAAATTTTATATTAAATTGTGAAACCATGCGAAATATTGCAAAAACCTATAAAAAAGCATGATTATGTGAATATGTATATCGTTTATTTATTTTTAAAAATTTTTGAAAATTTGCAAAAATTTGCAAAATATTGCGAAACAATGTGAAAATATCAAAATAATACCTCTTGCGTGCTTTAGTTTATTGATCTGCATAAGTATGCGACCCCTGTAGGAGAGGTAATTTGCATTTTTTTTATTTGCAATATATTTCGAAATATTTCGAAATAATATTACTATAATATAGCGTAATATATTGCATAATCTACTGCGTCGATTATAAGATTTTTGTAATATTACGGCTGATAATATCTTACATAAGATTACGTATATATAATTCGCTAATGAAATACATCCAATTGTTGTTAGATGAACAAGTCAAAATCAATACTAGCATCCAGATCACCAAAACACTATGGAATAAAGACGATTATATGTCAAGATGTATCAGAATGTGAAGTGATTTTGTATATAAAATCAAGAGAATTTCTTTTTTATCATCAAGGAAAACATAAAAAATCTATAAGCTTGTTTGATGATAATAATTTTTTAGAAGGATGACAAGAATGGCTACGGCAACAATCTCCAGAATCATGTTCTCCTAGGGCCCTAAAAATGTATATAGAGGAAACTTTGTTGCCCAAAATAGGGCATACAAAGGATAAAATCTTTGAAAAAATATGTCAAACTTATATGTATGCATTAGGATATAAGTATGATGAAAGAAAAAAAGTGTGTATATTATGATAAACACAAATGGCCGAATGTGGTACTCTATAGAAAGGGATGGTTAGAGAGAATGTTCAAATACAAGAAAAATATGAAAGACTTTACTGGCGATATGTTGGAAGTAATAGTAGAGCCTGAGCTCAAATATGGTAAAAAAGAGTCGGTACAAGTGAAGTATGACGAATGTTATTTTTATGCAAATGATGGGCAACGTAGAATTTAAACCAGAGAGGATGAGGATATTCTGTGTTCAAAACATATAGAACGTTCCGTAATGGTTTCTGCTTTTGTATACTTATGCTATGAGTTGTTATAATTGTCAAAAGAGTAGTTCTTTGCTAACCCACATGTCAAGTATAGAGATACTTTTGTTGTCCACTCTGTACAAGAAGATGGATATTGGAATCAGAGCATATGTTGAAACAGGTTTTTTTTTTTTAACAAAAGCTTTAATGTATTCATGATCTGAATAAAGCTTGAACAAAGAGCAATACCCATATTTGAAATATTACATCCTGGATGTGTAGGGGTTTTTTGTTTTGACCAATTGACCAACCATAATGCAATAGCAGAGAATGCATTGGTTGCACTGGGAATGAATAAAGACCCTGGAGAAAACAACCTATAATGCATGATGGTTGGTATATCGATGAGTACAGAGAAAAGCAAGATCAAAAAATGATATTTTCGAAATATTATCTAGTAAAAAAGTTGAGAACAACCAAAAGGCATCCAGTAGATACTTGAAGAACATAACCTTTGGCCAGCTGAGGGGTTAATTTGGTGTGTAAGCTTTGTTTAAAGAAAAGTAAAAATGAGTTAGAAGATTTAAATTGCTATGCACAGAAAATTATATCATTACAACCAGATTTCCATAAACAGCTATCATTATTAGAAGAAGCAATTGCTAAAAAGGATCGTATCTTCGAACGATATCCAAAGTTCTATTGTAAATATAACTTCATTAAACAGTATTGGGGCTTTGTAAAACAGGAACTTAGAATATCATGTACCTATAATTAAAATGATTTACTAATACGACTTCTAGAAGCTCTTAATAATGTTCTAGTAACAACCATTCGTAAGTTTGTGCGAAAGTCTTGGAGATACATGGATGCCTATAATAAGGGTTTATAAGGTAGGGTAGCAGAGTGAGCTGTTAGTAAATATAAATCACATCATCGCTTGCCAGAAAATATTGAAAAAATGATGAAACAATAGTTGATTAAAATAAAAGCAATTATCCCTACATAGTTTTTACTTATCAAAGCTTCCTTTTTGGCAATTATTATATTTAATTAACTCATAAAAAACCATAAATCGCCAAAGTAAAAATCCAACAAGACAATAAATTGTTGTTAAATCAATTGGGCAAAAGCAGGGAATGGAACTACTATTGTCTTCTGCTTTTGTTGTAGACATTCTCAATTGTTATTGGCTTTCTTAAAGTTCTAGCTTGACAAGGTTTGCCTAAAAACGGATCTAACCTATATAACACAAAAAAAGTGCCAGTATTATTTATAGCATGCATTCAAGAAATCTCTCAAATACCGGTACATATTTTAGTTTCTTCAAATGGGATTAATAGATCAACTCTATTAAACTATCATAGGCAATGAATAGTTATACAATCTACCACTTTTATTTGAAATCAGGTAAGTCACCCTTATAAGGACCTGAGTATTCTTAATAGTTTCAAGTTTGATGTAGCTTAAAAATTTTTGATACAATATCATTGGCTATACATCTTCAGACAAAAATTGAAACAAATTACGTGATTGTCGAGTATAGACTTCCAGCACCGTAGAATCTACAAAAATAAATGATAAAATAAACTTACAAGCTTACAAGGAAGTATTCTTCAATGACCTTATGATTTAATAGAAAAATTACCAACATATCAGAACCAGACTCGACAAAATACTGAATAGTTAGGGCAGTGTCATTAATCACCTGATTATTTTTTATCAGAGGCCTACCCCCCTCCCTCTTCCTTAATATATAAATAGTCAGGTTCTTATATATAATTTTAACTTTTTTTACCCTCCTCCCTCCCTAAAAAATCACCTGATTTTTGTTACTCCCCTTA
>QKWP01000056.1:560077-601414 GCA_003550325.1 Gigaspora rosea | reverse complement strand
CTATTGGTTCCGATCTTGGTAACCAATGGTCGTACAGGGATGATCTATAGCTCATTCGAACCGTCTCATTGAGCTGAGTCGAATGGTGGTTGTTTCATCGAATTCTAATCACTGGATCGAGAGTTATGCCCGTTTTTGTGTAATTTTTATAGGTCAACAATGTCTGAGTTCTTAGTCTTAGCAATAGATTTAAACAATAAAAATTTTTCCAGTCTTGTAAAAACTTTCCATTAAATCTAATAAAGATAAGAGCAAGGTCTCACCATTAACATTTAAAAAAAAAAATATATAATATATAATAAAAAAATAAAATTTTATATTAAATAGCGAAAGCTTGTAAATATTGTATATTTAATAAATTAAAATATTATATAATAATAAATAAAAAAAATTTATAATTAAATTGCGAAAACTTGCGAAAACCTGTAAAATATTCAAAAAGCATAATTATGTGAATATAATAATTATTAATTGATATCATATCAGATATATATCGATTAATATCGATATATATTGATTACTATTACTATCGATAGAAATCAGCAGGGGTGATGGGTATCGATATATATCTTACCGGTTAGTAATCAATATATATGGGGAGTAACAAAAATCAGATGATTTTCTAGGGAGGGGATAAAAAAAGTTGAAATTATATATAAGAACCTGACTCTATATATATTAAAAAATAGGAGGGGTAGGCCTCTGATAAAAAATAATCAGGTTATTAATGACACTGCCCTATCTATATATAAAATTTGCTGATGATAGACTAAAGAATTAATAAAGCAACGATATACAATAGAATTTCTACTTAAAATGTATTAATAAAGGTAGAGAAAGTGAAGCTTCGTGTATAATAAATAATTTAGTAATTTAATTGATTAGCAATCTCATATATGTATTGACTTGATTGGCCGTGATGATCACATGTCTAATATTTAAATTGATTTAATTTGTTGATAATATTTTGATCATCATATGTGATAAAATTTTTATTTTGCTACATATGGAACGGAGTCAAATCCGCCCATATGTTTTATTGCGTCACAATCAAAAAATTAGATTGAACTTTTTTTCACATTTAGATTAGGTTTGTTTGATTTTTTGTTTGTGTTTTTTATTTTTTTTTTTTTGCTTCCTAGAAAATCGTATAGTAAAAATTAGAACTGAGATCTTAAGATATGTGATTTTTTTCATTGTTTTTATTTCTTTTCTTTTTTTGAACTTATACTTTCTTTCCTTTGTAGATTTGTTTCACTGAAATTAGTGGAGTTACCATTGTGGGCTTTTTTTAAGTTTCTTTATTTTTTGGTATTTTATTGGTAAGTACTTTTTTTTTTAGATCTTTTGGCTTTTTTTTTATAGACTTTTACTAAATTTCGAAATTGGTGAACTTTTAATGATTTGTTAATAAACTTTTCCGTAAACTTTTTTTTGAACTTTTGGAACTTTCTTGTAGCTTTTGGTGCTTTTTTAGTAAATTCTCTTGGAATTTTAGTGTTGGTTTGGTGAGTTTTGGGGACTTTTTGCATTTTTTGGTGAGCTCTTTTGAACTTTCGATGAACTTTCAGCATTTTTGTTGAATTCTCTTGAGAATCTTTAGCATTTTCTGATGAATTCTTGTGGATTTTTGGCATTTTTTGGTGAATTTTCTTGGGACTTTGGTTTGTTTGGTAAATTTTCTTGTGGATTTTCAGCATTTTTTGGAGAATTTTTCTTGTAGACTCTAGTTGGTGTTTTTTGATGAATTTTTTTGGGCTTTTGGTAAACTCTTCTTGTGACTTTTAGTGTTTTTTAGTGAACTTTTTTGTAGACTTTTGGCATTTTTTGGTAACTTCTTCTTGTGAACTTTTGGTATTTTTGGTGAACTTTTTTTGGGACTTTTGGCATTTTTTGATAAACTTTTTTTGGAACATATGGTGTTTTTTTGGTGACCTTTTCTTGTGGACTTTTAGCGTTTTTGGTGAACTTTTTTTGTAGATTTTCAGCATTTGTTTGGCGAACTTTTCTTGTGAACTTTCAGCATTTTTTGTAACTTTTTTTCTAGACTTATAGCGTTTTTTGATAAACTTTTTTTTTGTTTTTTAGTAATATCTTCTTCTTGTGGACTTTCAGCATTTTTTGGTAAACTTTTCTTAGGACTTTTGACATATGTTTAGTGAATTCATGTGGACTTTCGACGTTTTTTAGTGAACTCTTTTTGTGAACTTTTTGTGTTTTTTGGTAAACTTTTTTTGTTGACTTCAGCATTTTTTGGTGAATAATTCTCTTAGAACTTTCAGTGTTTTTGGTGAACTCTTCTTGTGGACTTTTAGCGTTTTTTGGTGAATTCTCTTGTAACTTTTGGCGTTTGTTTGGTGAACTTTTCTTTTGAACTTTCAGCGTTTTTAGTGAATATAGTGGATAGGCCATTTCTTTCGCCATCATTTGTCGCAGTGGATGGTTAAATGGTGGTGGCTTCATTACTTTGTTATGTAATGACGCTCATTCTACAACAATGTAAATTTTTTTTTTAGCAGTTAGTAACTTATTATTATTTCACAATGATTTTTTTTAAATAATAAAAAATAGGCATCTTCATTACGCAACAATTTATTTTTGTTTGTGAATATTTATGAAGTTTTAATTTTTTTTCGTTATACAACAAAATAAATTTTTTCTTTGTATTATAAATAAGAATTAATATATATGTACCCTAAGGGTATACTAAAATTTTTTGTACCCTAGATCCTGTGTAATATAATTTAATCACGGGATATATAAACAATGATTATCATTTGATCATTGTTTTTTTTTTTTGCTACAGTAGCTAACCTTTTTGTTTACCTTACATCGTGTAGGTGTTGTTGCCATTTAGGTGTTTTTGTGATTGTGGATTTTTGTTATTTTGGTGGCCATCATCC
The DNA here is from genome assembly GCA_003550325.1 of Gigaspora rosea. Taxonomy (NCBI): domain Eukaryota; kingdom Fungi; phylum Glomeromycota; class Glomeromycetes; order Diversisporales; family Gigasporaceae; genus Gigaspora; species Gigaspora rosea. The sequence goes on along the minus strand of QKWP01000056.1, from coordinate 598,511 downwards.
TTCGGGTGATTCCATATCGTTGCATAGGTGCCGTTATTACCAATTTTACTGTGGAAGTTGAGTTCGTCGCTTATAGTAGTAACGTATTGTGTCGTTATCATGTTTAGAGAACGTAGATTTTGCTTGTCCTGTGTCGAGTTTAGCCCTTCTGTGTCGAGTTTAGTCTGTGAAAGTTTGTAGTTCTACATGTTGTTTTTTGTTTTTTTTTTGTTGCCCGGATATGAAATTCGTTACAAAATTTTGACAGTCTCTGATTTTAGATTTTTAAATAAGGCGATTGCACTTGTGTATGAAACACGGCTATAGTCTTAAAATTTTGCTTATTGAATGAACTTTCTAATGATTTTTTGGGATTTATTAATAATAATTTTGGATCAGGGAAAGAAAATCATTAGTTAATTCGTTTTGCAAGAACGCTATGCTAAATTTTTCAGCTTTACTAGTAATAAGATTGTATCGGAAAGAGGAAATAGCCAGCGGGTAGTAGTATGTTATGTCTAAAGTTGGCACCTGCCTAGAGGTTGCAATTTCAGGTGCTTGAAATTACACCTGCCTAAAACTGTTATCTAGATTATCAAATTTCAGGTGCTAATTTCAGTCAGGTGCAACTTCAGGCCCAACTTCAGGTGGGTGCCAACTTCAGACATACTAAATGAAACAATTAAAGCGACAAAATGATCTGAAGAATTTCTGCAGTAGTAAACGTTTAGGTTTATGATTTTGAACTTGTTTTGCTATTTTTATTCCAATGATTAATAACCGATTTTTATACATGTTGATACAGATTGAATAACTGATTAATGCGACGAAACGATCCTAAGAAGTTTAATTCTGATAAGTGTTCAGGTTTTTGATTTTAATCTTGTTTTGCTGTTTTTGATTAGTAACCAATTTTTATATATCAGCACAAGCTGAATAAGTGCAATACAAACGAAATGATTTGAAGGGTATTACGACTGTAAGTACTATATTTATGTTTTTGATTGTGATCTTAAATTAAATTATTAATGCGAATAAGGCTAGACTAAAAATGGAATCAATCCTATGAAAAAAGTGAACTGGGCGGTGCTACACTGGTGCTACGATTTAGCACGATGATGAAACATGTACTGTGGCACGTATGTGTATGCCAGACAGAATATGTATTGGACGTTGTATATATCCAGAATGACACTTGTAAGATTTTTATACAGAGTGGCATGTATTCAGAGTAATACATATAGGCTCGTATCTCAAATGGCTGATAAAATCGCTAGATTAGGTGTAACACAAAAATTCAAATTCAGCCCATTTTAGTCATGCCAACAAGGAACTCATATGTGCAAACCCGTTTTCATTTTTCTGGCCATTCCATAGACCATATCCGGATAGATTTTTTTATAGATGGGCAGGTAGAAATGAGTTTTGGAATAGGTTTAAAGTTTGTTTTTTTAGTTAGATATAAGGTTATAGTTAGGGTTAGGGATCGGGTGGTTAGAAGTGATATGATATTAAAACATGCACAGACAAACTTTCATAAGTGCTATGCATATTTTGTGAGACTGTGCCAAATCATAAAGCCTAAAATAACCATGAGTCCTAAAGGTTAGGGTTAGGGTCAATTCATTATGTTAAGCATTGGGATGGGGGTTTTCATATATATAACTTAGTATCACTTGTGTAAGCTTGGTTTTAGATTTTTGTTATATATATATTGACTTCTAAAATTACATTAGAACGTATATACGTATGTATATAATTATATATAAAATATGTTGTTATGATTGTTACACAAAATTTAAATATGCAGTATAAAATTAAATTCACGTAATAGGGTACATGTACCTTAGGGTACATATAAATAAATCCTATAAATAAAAAATGAACGGCTTTATTACGCAATGAGCTTGTAAATTTTTTTTTTGTTTTATGAACATTTGCAAAGTTTTTTTTCTTTTTTTTTCTTCGTTACGTAACGAAACTCATTATGCAATGATGTGTTCTTTTTTTGTATTATTATTATTTCGCAATATTTTTTTTTAAATAAAAAATAGGTGGCTTTATTACACAATAAGTTCGTTTAAGTTTTTGTTTTGTTTTGCGAATGTTTGCGAAGTTTTTTTCTTTTTTTAAAAAAAATAATATACTGTATAAAACTTAAAAAAATTTTTTAGTAAAAAAAAGCTAACCATGTGATCACTTTTGATTGGCCGTTTATGGGTCAGCATGGTGATGGGTCACTATAAAATAACACCCAAACTTTATTATTAATTTGAAAAAAAATATTGCTAAACAATTTTGAATACTTATTAGATTTTTGTATATGAAAAAAATTAAGCTACTAATTTTTTTAAATTTTTAATGCATTTTTTAAAATGTATTAAATCTAGTACAAAAAAGTAAATCCAATCTATTAATTTTAAATATTTTTAATTTAATGTTTCAATTATTGTGCTGAAATTGGCTTATGCTGAAAATTTAAGTTATTTTATTATGAAATTATAAAATTTTAGAGGGTTTTTTCAGGTGTGTTTTTTTATATAGTTTGGTTAGGATTTAGGGTTAGGGTTATTAATAAAAGAGTATATGAAGATTTTAGTAGGTATTATAGATTTAAATGGAGACCCCAGATTTCAGCATAAGCCAATTTCAGTATAAGCCACCACAATTATTATAAAATGCATCTATAGTATTGAATACTATAGGCAAATTAGATTTGCAAATTTACATACCAAAAACAAAAAATAAATTTTTATAAAACATAAAATAAATTTTAATTACTTTAGGTTAGGATAAGGCCTGCAATTTTATTGGGGGCATTAGTATATTTAAATTTTAGCAAGAAATTTTTTTTATTAGAGCCCCAAAGGTAATTTTATAAGCAAAATTTCGAGATATGAATGTTTTTTTAAAAAATAAACAAAAAATGAAATTTTATATTACACCTACCGGTAATCTTAAATTTTGATTGGCTATTCTAATAGTTTTGTATAACATAGTGTTCAATACCTTTTAGTAAACTTGTAATATTTCGCTTCATTTATTTATTTACTAATGTTTTTATGGCTAAATTAATGGTTAAATTGAGTAGATAATGAGTGAATAGGTGGACTTTACAGATAGAAAAATGGGGCAGATAAATAGTTTTTGGATGAGAATAGTGCATGACTAGTGCATGTGCATACATGCAATAGTAGGAATAATAAATTTTTAGGTATTTTTTACTATGAAAATAACTAGAATTATATTTTTATTTACACTATTGTATATATGCTATAGATGAAATCTATTATCTATTTTTTATTTAAAAAATAACAGATTTTTAGATTTTTTATAATTAAATTAAACTAGTAGATATCTAGATCGATTTTTTAATAGCAATGATCTGTAATCACAAAAGAGAATAGCTTATTTTCAGAATTAATAATTTTATTATTGTCTTGGTTCGAAAAATATGAGATAGTTTATTTTCAGATGAAACAAGTTTTTAGGTTTTTTGGTCAAAACCAAGAATAGCTTATTTTCAGAGTAACTTATTTTCGAAAATATATGGTATTAGAATTCTTTATAAAAAGTTTTTTATCAAGCATAAATTCTTTTCTTCTTACTACCCATAGACAAATAGTATAGTAGAAAAATTTAATAGAACATTATACAAATTGCTTGAAAAAGTAAAGGAAATGATAATTGGGATTTATATACTTGCTATTTTTTTGGCATATTGAACAAAAAGACATGCTACTACGGGATATTTTAACTTTTGTATAAAAGATATGCAATCGAAGCAGTTTTTCCAGTAAAATTTACAGAAATAGATGATGAAATAGATTTACAAGGAAGTGTTCTTTAACAAACCTATAATTTAATTGAAAAATTACCAACCTATTAGAACCAGACTAGACAAAATACTGAATAGTTACAACAGAAACAAAAAGTCCATTTTAATACCAATACTCAAATAGAAACATTTAATAAGATGTGATACAAAAAAAGGAATTAGAAGCCTCTTGCTTAGCCAAATTTGAAGATAAAAGATTTGAATTTTTCCTTATCCATAAGAAATTAGACAATAGGATGAAAAAATTTTACAGAAATACTATAATAGTAATCGTCTTAACAAATATTATAAGCCACAAAAATGGAAACCAGTAGTTGTTATTGATTTTCCTAAAAAATTTTTAGAAGAAATTTGAAAAATATATTTATACAATATTCTTTGGGAATTGCTATTTCCACCCCCACTTTTGCTAATGCCACCCCCCAGCCGGCCTCCGACCCTTCCGACCTAGTCACGTGCTGCATAGTACAAATGGAAATCACGTGACTTTCGGATTCGGGCATTTTAGCAAAATTTTAGGTTACGCAAACCCGTGATCACGTGATTAGCGTTACCAAAAAAGCCAATCAAAATTTGAACCAGAACTTGGTCCAAATTAACCAATTCGGGTTCACTTGAACCAGAACTTGGTTCAAATTGAACCATTTCAGGTCACTTGAACCAGAAATTGGTTCAAACTGAACCACTTCGGTTCATTTAAACCAGAGCTTGGTTCAAATTGAACCACTGCGGGTTCATTTGAACTAAGTTCTGGTTCAAATTGAATCACTTTGGGTTCATTTGTACCAAGTTCAGGATCAAATTGAACTACTTCGGGTTCACTTGAACCAAGTCTTGTTCAAATTGAACCACTTCGAATTCATTTGAACCAAGTTCTGGTTCAAATTGAACCACTTCGGGTTCATTTGAACCAGAACTAGGTTTAAATGAACCCGAACTCAATTAGAACCAATTTCTGGTTTAAGTGAATCCGAAGTTGTTTAATTTAACCAGAACTTGGTTCAAATGAACCCGAAGTGGTTCAATTGACCAGAACTTGGTACAAATGAACCAAACTGGATCAATTTGAACCAGAACTTAGTTCAAATGAACCCGAAGTGGATCAATTTGAACCAGAACTTGGTTCAAATGAACCGAAGTGGTTCAATTGACCAGAACTTGATTCAAATGAACCCGAAGTGGTTCAATTTGAACCAAGCTCGAACCGAAGTGGTTCAGTCTGAACCAATTTCTGGTTCAAGTGACCTGAAATGGTTCAATTTGAACCAAGTTCTGGTTCAAGTGAACCCGGATTGGTTCAATTTGGACCAAGTTCTGGTTCAAATTTTGATTGGCTTTTTTGGTTACACAAATCACGTGATCATTGGTTTGCGTGACCTAAAATTTTGCCAAAATGCCCGAATCCGAAAGTCACGTGATTTCTATTTGTACTACGTTGCATGTGACTAGGTCGGAAGGGTCGGAGGCCGGCTGGGGGTGGCATTAGCAAAAGTGGGGGTGGAAATAGCAATTCCCTATTCTTTTTAGAATTTTTTCCCAAAAATGACTACTCTTAGGGACGTGTCATTAATCATCTGATTATTTTTTATCAAAGGCCTACCCTCCTCCCTCTCCTTTAATATATAAATAGTCAGGTTTTATATATATAATTTCACTTTTTTTACCCCCTTCCCCCCCTAGAAAATCATCTGATTTTTGTCACTTCTCTTACACTTCAACCCAAACTTTATTGGCACTTCAATACTTTTTTCAAATATAGAAACAAAATAATGCTACTCAAAATAATACTTTGTGGATTACATCACAATGTATTTGGTTATATAATTATAATGATATTGCTTAAACTATTGACCTTACTAATTTAGTTACTTCTTTTGCTAAGCCAGACTTAAATAATTTTCTGAATACTCTAATAGACACAAACAATTAGAAATTAACCTACTAAAAGTAAATAACTCCAAAGAAGTATATTCAAACTTTGAATTAGAAACTGTACAAGTTAATGAAAAATCTTTGGTAATGCCAACTGCTAGCCATAAAGAAATTACTACTACTATAAAAATTTCATTAGGGCGCTGACATTTATTATCTAATATCCATTTACTATAGGAGCTTACCAGGACCCCAAAGAACTCTAATACAACTCAGATCTGAGTTTGTATAATTTTAGCAGTATTTTAGCCAAATAGATATATAAAATAGAGCAAAATTTGAAAATTTACTATATAAAAATGCAATGTTTGATGAATTTCTATACAAAATTTCCTTTTTTAGAATCATCTGAGTTGTATTAGAGTTCTTCGAGGTCCTAGCTTACCCCCACCCCCAGGTAAGATATATAAATAGAATTTTGGCCAATTAAATTTAACTAAGATAAGATTTTTTTTGACCCACACCCCCTAAAATATTACTTAATAAATGTTAGCGCCCTTATTTGAAAAATTAAGCAGGATTGTACAAGATATTATCCAACCTTGTGAACCTTTAACTCAGATATCTAATTCTCTGTATACTAGAATAACAGAATCCCGAAATATTTACGAAGGTTTTACAAAAATTACTAAATATAGAAAAATCTGCAAGAAAAAGGCAAAAATAAGCAAACTAATTACTATAAAAAGAAATAATCTGCACAAAAAAGTCCAAAAATAAGCAAACTAAAACCCTACCTCTCTCTATATATTTCGGGGTCCTAGAATAACGTATTAAGAGAAATTGCAAAAAATTCTCAAAAACGAATTAAGACTCATACTAGAAATAGACAAGACCAAACAAACTACTCAAAGCTTACTATTGTCTTAGTGATTTTATAGAAAAGTACTCTAATACTTATAAAGATATTCAATCAATAATTGAAAAAACTCAAGGGGAAAGAAGAACCCAGAACATATAAAAGTGTACCAAATAGATAAAATTACTTTTCTCTAACTGATCTATAGAAAACATCTCTCAGATGATCTATATTACATATACAATAATTATAGGACTAACAGATGCTGACCTTTTTCAAGTTCTTACACAAACCAGAACTTACAAAGTTTATTTTTAAAGAGGAGAGAAATGTTATTATAGAATAGTTTTGATAAAAATTAGTCGAAAAATTAGAATTAATAAGGAAATTTTGTAATAACTGTATTTAGTAATTGTAATATGTAAAATAATATATAATAAGGGCACTGACATTTATTAGGTAATATTTTAGGAGATGGCAATCAAGAAAAATCTTACCTTAGTTAAATTTGATTGGCTAAAATTCTATTTATAAATCTTACCTAGGGGTGGGGGATAAGCCCCTATAGTAAATGGATATTAGGTAATAAATATCAGCATCCTAATATATAACAATGCATAGCAATGTATAGTAATGCATAGCAATGCATAATGATGCATAGCAATACATAATGATACATAGCAACACTTAATTTAATAAATATATAAACTTGCTTTATTTCTCTTAGTTTTAAATAGATTTAGATATTATATTTTTATATTTATTATTTCTATTCACTATTATTAATAAACTTTTGGGATTTCTAAAGAAAAGACATCTTTATTATTTGTTGTTTTTTATTGAACTGTTACAAAAAAGTGTATAGTTTTCTACAAACATAAAGAAAACTATATTTTCCTCTTGCACACCACTTCATGCCCATAGAAAAGGGATCTTAGAAGCCATATCATTATTACTTTATCAGATATAAAAGAAGGCATTTGGTACTGTAACAATATATTGGTTTGGCACAACACATTGCTACTGTACTTTATTTGATATTGTTTATGGTTTGGTTAAAGAGATATTTGAAAATAAAACGTGTAGCCAAAAAGATATATTTATATTAAGACAAAACTTTACAGCAGAAATATACAAAAGTTGTATTGTTGTCCGGAGCGAAGCGAAGGACCTTTAGTTTCTATATATCATGATACAAAAGTTATTTTCTTGATGCATCACATATTAAAATATCAAAAATGCAACTTTGCACTTTCCATTTGTCCACTTACATGATTTTTAAATTATTTTTAATTGGCCAATTTATGAAATTGATAATAACTTTTGATCTACTGGTTTGTTTTGGATGATTTAACTATCAAAATGTTCATTTTGATGAAATGATTCTAACAAGTTCAAAATTGGCAAAATTCAATTACAGAATTCCAAGATCATTCATTACTAAGTAAATTTCTTTACTATTGAATACCTTTTGATCCACTAGACTGTTTTGGATAATTTAACCACCAAATATTCGTCTCAGTGAGATGATTCTAACAAGCCCAAAATCGTTGAATTCCAATCACAGAATCCAAAGATCGATAAAGATTTATCAATCATTTAATCAAATTGATTTTTATATATAAAATCAATTTGATTAAATGATTGATAAATCTTTATCGATTCTGTGATTGGAATTTAATGATTTTGGGCTTGTTAGAATCGTCTCACTGAGACGAACATTTTGGTGATTAAATTATCTAAAACAGCCCAGTGGGCAAAAGTTATTCAATAGTAAAGAAATTTACTTAGTGATGAACAATCTTGGAATACTGTGATTGGATTTTGACGATTTTGGACTTGTTAGAATCGTCTCATCGAGACAAACATTTTGATAGTTAAATCATCCAAAACAGACTAGTGGATTAAAAGTTATTATTAATTCTATAAATTAGGATATATATAAAATTTATAGTACAAGAAATAAAATTAAGTTTTAGACAAACAATGGCTTTTATCTAGTAAATAGCAAACTTTTAATTATTATATTATGACGGGGTGAACCCGTGCAGCTAGCTAGTAAAATCCGCCATGCAGATCACATGAGGGTGAAATCCGCATTAACCTATAAAACACACTATGCTAACGCAGATTTCACCCAAACCCTATGATCAAAGCGGGTTTTACTAGCTAGCTGCACGGGTTTCACCCTGACATATTATATTTATAAAAATATTTAGCTCCAGACAAACAATGCTATGCATTTACCTAGTTATATAGTTTTTGTTTATGCTTAGCATGGATTATAATAGTATATATTTATTACTTTTTCTTTTCTTTTTATTTTTTTCTAACACAGGCCATAGACTTTTTTTTCTTTTATTTTACTCTTTAGTTTATCACTTAGATTGTATAGTTTTTCTTCTTTTTTATATTTACTCTTTTCTTTATTCTTTTTATACACCCTATTCTTATAATACTATTTTAAATTTGTTTATTTCATTATGCAGTTATTGTTAGTTTATCATAACATTTAATAAAAAAAAATAGTGATTTGTAACAAATCGGATAATTGGTATTATAACGAAATTAATAAAAAGTTTTTGAAATTTAATATTACATTAATTTTGGTATAAATTGACGATCTTTCCTGCTCACCCCAGCGATTTTCTTAATTGACATTTTCTAAGTAGAGATGTTCGGAATACGTACTTTTTTTACTTTTTTTCATTATACATTTGGGCGCAGCAATTAATTTTTGCGCGCAAGGCATATACCGAATTAAGTGAATAAAATTCATGATTATTATAACATATTTAATTCGTCATTTTACCCGCATTCACCACCATAACTGGAATACACGAACGTATGTAAAAGGCATACAGTATCTAAAATAAAAAAAATGCGTTTTCCAATTATAATGCAGCATAAATATAAAATAATGCCTATTATTACGTATCAGTTGTTATACATTTCGTCATGAGATATTATATTATATCACATCTGTTACATTTATAATCAACAGAATTTTGATCACAAACACGACATGCAATATTATTGAAACAGACGTTTTTGCCCCGTGCTATTCTTATTTCACGTCTTCACACGTTTCGAAGCGATCGAAAAAAGATGGCGACAGAGATTGAAGCTCCAGTTCAAGTGACAGAGCCTGATCCTTCTTCGCAAATCTATAAAGCAACATATTCTGGCGTTCCAGTTTGGGAGTTTCGGTTGGCATTATATCATTCGTGTGTTCTAATCGTATTTATTGTATTTATTCAAAATTTAACAAAATTCTTTTATCGCCTTTATGACTGTCAACTTTCGCACTTACTGAAGTGTTCGAAGTGTAGCTGTTATGCGCAGAAAGACAGATTCATGGCTCAACGCTACACAAATCTTAAAGGTTGCTGAATTTGATAAACCGCATAGAACCCGTATTTTAGAACGCGAAGTCCAAAAGGGTGAACACGAAAAAGTTCAAGGTGGTTATGGAAAATACCAGGGTACATGAATTTTTAATATATGTATAATATTACGAACTTTCTTGGATTTGGCGTGTTGGCTTTAATAATTATATATATAATTATAATGGCTAACTTTAAATAATAGCTGAGAAATCTATTTAGGAATAATTAGTAAATTTATATATGTAATATCTATTTATTTATGTGAATAGGAACATGGGTGCCATATCAAACAGGTGTCGACCTAGCGGAACGATATCACGTAAAGGAACTTTTACAACCGATAATTGAATTTCAACCATCCTCAGAAAGTCCACCTCTAGCACCAAAGCACGTTACTGCCGCGTCAAATAAGCCACGTAAACCACGTGAACCTAAAGAACCCAAGCCAATAAAGCCAAGACCTCCTAAAAAACTCAAGAAACCAGAACCACAAGCTGAAGCTGAAAATATGTCTGTGGATACCGACCACGAAACTGCAGATATTGCCAGTATTGGGTCGTCTAATGCATCAATATCGCCAATTTATTCATTATCTGCATCACCTGCCCCAATTGAATCATCAAATGATTTATCAGAATCAGATGAGACACCAACAGTTGCAACTATACCAAAACAAAAGAGAAAACGTAAACAAGCAGACACGGGTGGTCGTGCGAACAAAGTCGCGAAGACAGTGCAACAATATTCTAACGCAGCAGAATATGGTAGTCTTATGTTAACATATTTCACGACAAACTCGGATGCTATCCCAGATTTTATTTTGCATCCACCATCAGATTTTGATGCAAATATTATCATTGATCAACAAGGTCATACTGCACTTCATTGGGCTGCAGCAATGGCAAATTATGATATGGCCTCATTATTGGTAAAGGCAGGGGCAGACCCTGATCGTGGCAATGTTCACGGAGAAACTGCCCTTATGAGAAGTGTCATGTTTCCATATAATTATGAAAACAGATGTTTTCATGATATAGTACAACTTTTAATCAGGACAATTGGTAATCTTGATATTCATGATCAAACGGTATTACACCATATAGCAATTTATGCTACTACAAAAGGTCGAATTGGTCCGTCGAGATATTATATGGAAGTTATACTTTCAACATTAGCTCAGCATCCTAATGAAGAGTATCGTAGAACTATTATCAATAAGCAAAATGACACTGGTGACACGGCTCTTAACATATCTGCTAGATCTGCAAATAAGCGACTTGTTAAACTTCTCGTTGATGCTGGAGGGGATCCTCAAATTAGAAATTCAGTTGGAAAAAATGCAGAAGATTACATATTAGAGCTAGATCATGATGCCAAATATCGAGCAGAACAAATTCGGATGCCAAATCAACCTTCTAATAACGCCGACAATCATGTAAATAGTACACCATCCACGCCAATAGTTGTTCCTACGGGTGCTAGCCGAGTAGAATTCTTATTACAAGATACCAACACTATTTTACGAGATTTTAAGGATATGTATGTTAATCAAATACAGATAAAAGAGAAAGAATTATCCGTGTGCCAGGCGCAATTAGCATCCAATAATGAGGATCTTGAAAAAACCAATCGTATGATTGAAGGGTTGAGAGAAAAAACTCGAGCTTTACCTGTGCGAAAGGAACGTGTGAATGAATTAATTAACTTGGTGACTGACAAAATCGAAAGTCAAAGAAATAGAAGGTTAGAAAATTTAGTTTCAGAAGAAATGACAAAAATTGGATCAATTACAGATATTAATCAGGATAGGTAAGTGATTTAATAATTATTGATTAATTATTACAGGTTTCATGGCAATTCATTAAAGAATTTTAACAAAATAGAGTAAAAGAACTTACGCAACAACTGGAAGGTTTAAAGATGGAAAGGCGTCAATTGCTTAAAACATTGATAGAAATAAAGAAGAATCCTGATGCCAATCTCTCACGTTATAAACGGGTAATTAGTATGTTTTCTGGAATGCCTTCACCTCAGCAACCATCTAGTGATCCTGGCCAATAATGAAAAAATCGTCTAAAATTAAGTTTCGACTTATTAGCCCGTCGATTTTTTTTTTTCCTTCAAAATCGGCTGATTGATTTCTTATAATGATAATAATTCACGCATAAGTTTTGATCCTTATAAAAAGTTTTTTGTATATAAATTGAGTCATACGTTCTCGTGTAACGTCAAATATACTTTATAGGATATGGTAAGCGATGTACTCAAATAATGGATTTAGATAAATAAGAAAGTCATACAATATTTTAATAGCATTAAGGTCTTAATTCGCGCCATAAAACATAAACCGTAATACAATGTTATTGACAGAATTCTCGAACACTCACTGGATTTTTGGATTTCTCCAATATTCCAATAAAAGAATAATCGTATGAATCTTTTTATTTGTAATTCATTAATTAGATCTGCCTAAGATTTCGGCAGTTCAAGATCTCGCCAATATTCAAAATATCATTGATATTTGAGTTTCGTTCCAATGAGCATACCTGATACTTATGTTACCGTGATTGCGGAATTTGTTTGTGGATATTAAATTTTGACTTAGTGGATAAGTTAAATTGTATTGGTTTTTTTTTTAAAACCGTCAAATTCTAGACTAACCAAATACTTACATAACTGACATAGAACCATTTTCATAATATTTTAATTTCATAAAAAAAATTCCAAAGTATATATATAATTGAAATTTATCGATTCACATAAATTCGTTTTAAAAAGTTCTTTGAATAAATTATGTGTAAATAGATAAAAGTTAATAAAAATCCACAATTAGTAAAAATTAAAAGTGATCAAATTACACACTTTAAGAGATAATAGTATGACTTAAGGAATCTTGACCTTCGGATATTGAATATTGAAATTTGTCCCTAAATCAGGGCAGAAAACTTTTAGAATCTAGTGGCCACTTAATACCGATAACATAATATCATCTAATTCCAGAAATTCTCACTGGACAAATCTAGTGCAATACCGCGATTTTAATTCTTGAACACTTGCTTTACTAGTTCTTTACTAGTACTGTACGTTGATCGATAATTTCTCGTGATCTATGATCGCATTTTTCATTCGAATCATCAAATATGGTTACTATATCACAAGATACTATCGATCAAAATTTTACTAATTAGAACTAGTAAAGCCAAATGCTCAAGAATTAAAGTCCTCCCTCCCCCTGTATATCAAATAATTTGAACAGTATTTGCTCGCTAATTTAACGAATAACGGCCGGCGATCACCTGTCAGTTATTTTATGTGCGTTATTTTAAGATATATTATAAATCCTTTGATATGTTACATGTTATTTCAGGACGCCATGAGCATTATTTCGAACTAATTTGCAATTTTTAAGGACGCTTTTTGGAGTAACGCCCATGTCCACTATTTCGAAAACTAATCGAAATACTTTTAGAAAAATAATTTGTTTTAATCTTCGCTGGAAGGTTCCGCTGTGCCGTCGGTGCGAATCTGTTTCGGATATATTGTGACAATAACAGATATCACGTTAAATCAGTGTTAAATCTGGATCTTTAAATCCGGATCTATGACAGTAAATCCGGATATAAGCTATTATAGGGGATGGCTAAAGCCATGTACCCACGTGATTTTTTGAAAATTTAGGTAAAATTCGTATCAGAGACTATTTGACATTAGGGTCAGGGTTAGGGCTAGGAACAATATAGGTAAAATTACCTTCCCGACATTTTTTATTAATGGCCCAAGATAGGTTTAGAATGCCGTTTTTATGTTGCGTTTTTTTTTTTGTTTTTAAACAAAATTTCGCGACTCCATTTGGTTGATTTATCCAAAAGCATAATATGCGCATAATTTACCAAATTTTCGCATCGCATGTGCTTCGCATAATTCGACAAAAAAAAGGCAAGGCCGGAATGTGTGACAGGTTATGCATATTGTCGATCATGAAATGTGCAAAATTCTTTAAAGTTCATTTATATTTGGGTTAGGGAGTTGGTTAGGGTTAGGGTTAGGATTAGATGTTAGCAAGTGTATAGTAAAATCGTTCAAGGAAAACTTTTTATTAAAGTATGAAAGATGGTTTCTTATGTAGTTTACCGATTTTTTAGCAAAACGAACGTTTGTTTTGAGTTTTTCTGAACGTGTAACGTTACACCTGATCTTGAAATCTGATTGGTAATCTGGCACTAACCTGTCACACATTCCGGACAAATTTAGGGGACGTCTAAAGCAGAGTAGATTCTTATAATATATTTTATCGAATTAACTTTAGGGTTAGGGTCATCTTAAGTTAGGGTTAGAGAGATTCTTAGGTTATAATATATAAGCAAAATTGCCTTCCCGACATTTTTAATTAAAACACCAAGGTAGGTTTAGACTGCTATTTTTTGTATTTTTCAAGGTTTTCGCTTCGCTTTTTTGTTTGCTTCGCCGAAGATCATCAAAATTCGATAATTTGATTGGCCAATTGTCACGTGATTCTACTCCGCTTTAGACGACCCCCAAATTTATATTGATTATTGATTATGCAAATTAAACCAAATTTTTAAGAGTAATCTTCACGTGATATTCTATAAATTTGATTGGCTACTGGTGCCGGATAGTATGCAAAATTAAAATTCTGAAAATTTCTGAAAGAGAAAATGAATGAACATAAAAAGACTAGAAAGGTCAAAACAAAATTTTGGATAAATTTTTGATGATTTTTGAAAAAAACGCAAATTAATACAAAGTTAATTTATTATTTGCAAATTAATACAAATTTTTGCAATAATGCAAATAAAGATTTCGTATAACACAAAAAATTTTTACGGGTCTCTGATTCCGGACTTGCAAAAAAAAGCACTCAGATCACGTGGCTGAAATATGATTGGTTGGTTTAAATTCATTCGGAACTTAATTGACAGAGTAAGAATTGTTCCAAAAGGTTCCAATGTAGAAAATGACTAAATTACGAGCATGGTCGAGGTAAAATTTTCAGTAAGCGTTCGAAAAATTCCGAAAATAGAAACAATTATAAAAAATCGCAATAATCGATCGCATAATTTTAAATTTATTTCGCATCCATCGCATAATCAACCTCAGATCGCACGCGTAATTTACCTCATCGTAATTTATACGAAATGTCACGTGGTACATGGCTTTAGACGACCCCCATCAGTAGGGTTGGGGGCACGGTGTCCCAGGGCATGCCTTAGGGGCATGCCCCCCTGGGCATGCCTGGGGCATACCTTTGAGCCAAAAGGCATGCCTCTATCATGTGATTATAAATCTAAATCATGTGAATTGGTATACATTGATTGGCCATTTTTGTGAATTTGGTGATACAAAATCTGATTGACTAATAGAAATAAATTCAAACCAAATTTTATTAATACTAATAACTATTATTATTGTACATCTGGTTAAAAAAAACTTAAATTTATTTATCAATCAATACATATTTAATAACAAAATAAATAATGAATAACATAACAGATAAATGAATTAAAAATTGTTGACTATCAATAAAGTAATATATGTATATAGAGTATAAAGGTATAGAATATAGAATATAATTATATAAATCCTATATATCTGATATACTCTATATCTAATATATTTTAGCTTTTAAAACTTTGTTAAATAATCTATAATTATATAGAATATTTAATCTATAAAACAAAAAGTGTATTTCATCGCTAACTTTTAATTTATTTCTCTATTTTTTGGATTATTTTTAATATGGGTAGAATAAAAGCAGTTTCAGAATTTATTCATTTAATATATATAATATATATAGTACAATATATGATAATAATTTATAATTGACCAATCAGAATTAAAGCTTGCTATGCTACATATCATATGATTTATATATAGGGGGCATGCCCAGGGCACAATAAGAGAGGGCATGCCTCAGCCCAAGGCATGCCCCTAGGGGCATGCCCAAAATTTTTACCGTGCCCCCAACCCTACCCATCAGGGACCCGTAAAAATTGGTTTGAGTAACGGGAAAAAAAATGTTTTTTATTGCGATATAAAATTTATCTAATTTCAATCACAATAGCAGATGGTGTTTATTTTTATTATATTTATTATTCAGCGCATTTATTATAAAATGTACCTATGATGGTTTGGCACCTATCATTATGTTTATAGATTTTTCTAAGTTTTATATATAAGCAAAATTTTTCATTAGGGTTAGAATTAAGGTTTGGGAAGAGTTTTTGGGGACGTAGAACATTTTCACTTAGAACGCCCACACCGATTAATTCATAGGTGTATTGGCCAATAAATTTTTAAAGACACTAATAAATCACAATGTTTTTGCACGTGAAATTACAATACACAAAGTGATTGGTGAATTAAAATAACTAACCAATCAAATCTGCGAATTTTTGTACCATGCATAAATAAAAGCAAAAATTGTTTTATAATGTGATATTCGATAAAAATTGTGTTTTATTGTTTTCTAATCTTTTCACAATTTTTACGTGTCCCTGCCCCCATTTATATCCATATTGTCAATTTCGGTATCAGTGCCACTGATCATACCGATGCCGAAATCAATAAGAATTCGGTCCACTCGTTTATAAATTCTTGCCCGTGTAATGTCCTGATCGATCCTATCTGAGAGCATATGGTATAGATTTAAAAAAACCGTATCATATTGATCCACCATCACTGTATGTATGATATGATAGTAGATAGTATGACACAGTTTTTTTAATAACTTTTACACGCATCCCATACTAGTAAAAATTTCGACAGAGAATTACTATTGCTTTCATATCATGTCGGAATGCCTAAAGCTGGCAATATGTAAAAATCATATAGTTATGAAAGAGAAATTCTACCACTACTAAAACCGGAATAGCTTGCTCTATACTTTTTGTTAGAAACTCAAGGAAGGTTTATTTTGTATAAAGAACTTTTCATTGTAGGCTATTGCATTCCAGCCCTATATTAACTTCCGACAATTTCTAATTAAATTGCTATTTTTATACTCTTTAACCGCGATTTACCTCTTAATCTGCAACGGTATATCGGCTGAGTGGACTCATTAACAGACAGCGGTATTGATATTGTTTGGTTTAAATTATTTCATGGATCAAAAAATAACTGCATAAAAAAGGCAAATGCTTAAATGCTATTTATTAAATTATAGTTATTGTATGGATATGTGTGTGTAAGTTAGTTACACACCGGTTCATATGAAAGCACGTGGCCGAAGGCCACGTGATTGAATATGAATCGGTGTTTAACTAACTTATACATACATATCCATATAATAACTATATTATCGTATGGGTCTGACGTAACAACCCGTGCGTCACTTAACAATAATAATAATTAAACTATAAAAAAAACTTTCGTATTGAATAAACCTTCGCTGCCCAACAATTGCAATTTAAAAAAAAACACTAACAAATTACAATATTAAAAAACAACCAACTAATTGATGTCTTCGTTTCTGCCAATTACAATTTATTCACTCCAGCCAATTACAATATTAAAAAACACACGACTAATTAGTTTCGTTCTAGTCAATTATAATTTTTTTAAAAATCTTCGTCCAAGCTATTTACAATATTAAAAGATACACAATTAATTGAAGTCTTTGTTCCAACCATTTAAATTTTTTTTAAAAAAAAACACATTTAACTACTTGTAAAAAAAACAAAAAATTTATAATATATCTTCGGCATCCAATCTATTACTATTATAAAAAAAATACCCAGTTAGATAAAAACTTTTGCCCAATCTATTACAATTATAAAAAAATACCCAAATAATAAAAGTCTTCGCCTAATCTATTACAATTATAAAAAAATACCCAAATAATAAAAGTCTTCGCTTAATCTATTGCAATTATAAAAAACACCCAGATAATAAAAGTCTTCGCCCAATCTATTGCAATTATAAAAAATACCCAGATAATAAAAGTCTTCGCCCAATCTATTACAATTATAAAAGAATACTCAGCTAATAAAAGTTTTCGCCCAATCTATTACAATTATAAAAATACCCAGTTAATAAAAGTCTTCGCCCAATCTATTACAATTATAAAAAATACCCAGTTAAACAAAAGTCTTTGTCCAATTATAAAAAATACCAAACTCACATATTGATACATAGTTTTATAGCAAAAACCGAATTCAGTTTTTGCTTGTAAAATAACTAAATTCACACCGGTCTATATGAAAATCATGTGTCACATGATTTTCATATAAACCCGTACGATAAGCTTTCAAAAAAAGCGCGGGTTGTTACATAAGACCCATACGATAAATTCTGTTACGGTATTTATTTTAATTAACATGTGTCAATATTGGAAGTAAAAACTCAACTTTTTGCAATGTCAAAGATGAAGCTACTGGAGATTATATTTTAGTCATCAATATGTATGAAAGGAAGGAAAAATTAAAACCAAAATTAAGAAAATTTTCTAATCCTTGTCTTCCATGATGTCGCTTAAAAAAAAGATGGTCTTTTTACCCCTAATAAAAGCGTGATTCGCGCCTTCTTCACTCAAAATGTCATAAAGTGTTCCTCCGTTCCGTAATAATGTTTGAAACAATTATAAACCCGCGACTCCATATAACTAACGGGTAATATGGAGCGACGGCTGACGCAATATTTCTTGTTTGCGCTGTCTGCTTTCTTTTACAATAAATACGTATATATTATTAGAAATTAATGCTAATAATTTCTACAATTGATTTGTTGAATTTAAACTTACACGAACAAATAATTAATAGTATAATTAAAACTTGGAAGCTTAAATGACCGTTAAAATGGCCAATAAACTAAAGAATGTTTTCACTGCTAAGAAGCTGCTGCGTAATAACTTTGCGAAAACCAGCCATGAAGAAAATCGCATAAGTAGAAAATTTTTAACGACTTAATCAAGTTGAACGACCAGAACTACTACAAGCCATCATATCCCATGAAAAAAAAAAATGCTATTTTTTTATTGTTAATATTTACAGTTTTAATTTTTTTGCTTGTTTATGTTGACCAATTAAAAATTACTTTACATTGTTATACAGTCTTTCAATTTAATTAATTAGAATAAATGTTATAAACCACATGATGATGTATATATCTGATATAGACAATATAGTATAAACATACACATTAACACATTAACATCTTTTGAAAACATTTAAACATTTAATTGTTATTAAAAATTTAAAGAATTGACACCATTATTAAAAATAGCAATAAGAATAAATGGAGTGAGTCATTTAATTTATTATTTATCATCCAAATTTACAATTATTAAATCCATAATTATTGTATATTTGACTCAATACTTAATTAAATTAATAGCATTTCCAAAGCGATAATTCGTAAACAATCGTCGTTCTTTTATTTTTTTATAATTAATAATATTTATTAGAGTTCCTATTTGGTTATATAAAGTTACAAATCTAAGCCAAACACATTCGCAATTGGCAAGAAGAATACAGTTTATTTAACTCCTTATAATGGATTATCGTTTTAATAAAATTTGAAGTATCACTTTTTATATTAGTCTTCATAAAAAGAATGATTTGCATTACAATGCTAATTATAGACAGTCACGGTTCTAAATAATGACAATATCACGAAACACGAACATCATTTAATGAACAGCAAAAACATAAAGAAAGCCAAATTAAAATTATAACTATATATATCAGATATATACATATCTTCTTTATTAAATTTATATGATTATGTGAACTTTTGTACTTTATTAACGTGGCCAGTTAAATTTATTTCGTAACTCTAACCTAACCAATAACATTAACTTTAAAATCGGTTTACCGGTAAACGCAGGCTGACGTCACCAAATGATTGGCACAAATTTCAGACCAATCAGACGAATGATATTCAATCAGATAATCACTGATCAGAAAATTTCACACGCGTAAAAAAAACAAATGGTTTTTTTTTTTTTTTCTTAGAACTGTTGTTTCTTTTTTATATCTCATGTTATGTATTTATCCGTTTTCTATGGTCAATAACAGAAAAATATTACTAACCAACAGAAGCACTTGAAGTTTTGCTTGATTTCAGAGTTCGCGCGGCGGGAGTAATATGATGGCTGTGTCCGATTACGATCAACGCAGTAGAATCGGAATGGTGAAGTGATGAGCTTCATCGCGCTCCCAAGGCAGAACACCTTATTTTTTAGTATAGTTGTTTCTTTTCTCATTACAAAACTTTTCGGACTCTGTATAATTTTTTCTGTTATTGCTCATAGTTAACGTCGACATGTATTTCTTTACTCCTTACTAAAAAATAACCTATCGGCGCCTAACTCTAGGTCAAGATTGAGT
Organism: Gigaspora rosea; assembly: GCA_003550325.1. Lineage (NCBI taxonomy): Eukaryota > Fungi > Glomeromycota > Glomeromycetes > Diversisporales > Gigasporaceae > Gigaspora > Gigaspora rosea. Next base: position 578,228 of record QKWP01000056.1, on the reverse strand, counting down.
TTTTCTTGAGTAGTACTCATGCTTACATCCTATATGACATCCTATATGGGATACAACTTTAAGGTTGTTGTAAACCTAGTCATAGGATACACCTCTACGTGGTGACTAGGACAAGTAAGCTAATTATTTTTTTCTTTTGGCTGAAACTAAGTATCCTCGCAAGTAGGGTACGTAAAAAAAAGCCCGGGCTTTTTTCTACGTACCCTACTCGCAAGTAAGTATTTTCAAGTATTCTCACAAAAAAAAAAAAAAAAAAAAAATGTAAATAGAAAAAATATAGTAGGTAAATTTAAAGAAATAGTAACGTCAAATGTAAAGTTATATAATATATAATATCAAAAACATCAAATGTAAATTTTAATAATTTAAGAAATAAATTTTAATAATTTTAATAAAGAATAAATTTTAATAATTTTAATAAAGAAATAAATTTTAATAATTTTATAAAGAAATAAATTTTAATAATTTTTAATAAAGAAATAAATTTTAATAATTTTAATAATTTTAATAAAGAAATAAATAAACTGTTAACTATTATAAATTTTGTTAAATTTTTAGTTTTAGAACCATGTAAATCGTAATATACTGTAACTCTATTAAAACTTAAAGTATTTCGAGTAATTAAAAGATATCGCGTTTGATTATAGTATTTAAGTTCGTTGTTTGTTATTATAATGCAGTTTAGAACCCAACGGAATAAGTTTTTATCAGTTACCGGAAAATATTTGGATATCAAAGTGAAGAAATTTATTTTGATTACAGTTATAATTTGGTTATAAATTATATTTCTTTATTAAATAAGTATTTTAAAAGATTTTAAACTTAAACCGAGTGTTCTAAAAGTCACTACGTATACAGTCCCTGTTTTTTTTTTAAAGTGACCTTATATAGATTATGATGATCGAAAAAAACGGACTGTTTAGTGACTTTAGAACACCCTGTATATCTGATGTTGAAAAACTATATAAGAAGAAATCGGGGTCTATTTACGAATCATTTATTATCTGTCAAATAATGGCCTTGAGGCATTCAAGATAGAGTTTCTAGCGTCTTTCGTAAAAGTAAATTAAGCTAATTAATAAAATATTATCTATTTCTCGTGAATTTTACGAATAAGATCGTTACTACAAACGACAATTTCGCTATGTGTGACAATACATCATGATTTTTAAAATCAAGAATGTACACCGTAATTTTCTGGTAATCTTTCAATTGTATATTTTCTTTTAGAAATATACATTATAGGAATGCCAGGAATTTTACGAATACGGCGTTTTAAGTCCTTATCACACGTTGCTACAATATAACATTTATGCTATTTTTGTTAATAGAAATAAAAAGATAAATTAATATGAAGGGTATAAGAACGATATAATTCAAGCGACAAACAAATCATGTAATGTATATAATACAAACCTGCATCACTCGCTTTACCAAACAATCATCTGCATACGTTCCCTTGTGAGAACACGGTAGTCTTTCAAATCTCGGATCACGCGCGACGCTAAATCGAAAATGATTAGAAATAGAAATTATTAAAGTTTTGTTCATTTTGATATTTACCGAAGTGCGATCCTGTATTTAGGTCCTAATTTTTCTAATTCAGCCATTACACAATCCGTGATACATGGAATACCTAATTTTTTTTTTTTTGAAGAAAAAGAAAGCATTAGCTAAGCTATAACAAGTAATAAGAAAATTTAAAATATGAAACTTGCATTTAGCATAAAGACAATCCATCATAGCCTGTACAAGTTCCAATTTATTCTGAATTGAAAAATTAATAAAATTTGTATCCACCAAAATGTGATAAGGTGGACCTAAAGCTGCATTATGTCTAAAGAATAAAGAAGAGGCTACTTGTGGCCTGTATATAAAACGGGGTGAATCAATTCCTGATTACAACTAATTTTTCTCAAGATAAAAATTAAATTTTAAGAATGCGCACACATTTCGAATTGTTTCCTTTTCTTTTTCTTCATTTTTCTTTTTTTGTTTTTCTTGTACAGATTTTCTAATATTGATCAGAATAAAGGAAAATTAATATAATTTTTCGATTCAAGTTCCTAATATGAGCGTGATCCACCAGCTAAAGCCAATGAAGTCTCCTATAAAAAAAATAGCTCACAATCTTGAATCCTTGGGATTTAATAAACGTTTGACCTCGGCAAACCTTCTTGTTTTCTTTGCTTTTCCCTATTATAATAAGCAAGCTAAATCAAAGCTATATATATAATTTAATTCAAAAAACACATGGTCAATACCATTTTCCTAGATCAATAGTATAATTGAGATCTTGCGTAGAATTCACGAATTTTCGAGGTTAATAAAATTATGTATGCACTTTCCACTACGGAATTAGAATTATAGATTATCATATTATCGACATCACGTGATCGTAGTTTTTTTATACAAATCTGCTGCATTGAAAACGGCTAAAAAAAAAAAAGTTATGGATTCAAAAACTGAACAACCTACGCTTGATAAAGATTTGGTAATGTCAACCATTAATTCATATTTTTTATATCTCTTACTAATTAGTGAAGGTCTATTATAATGGAAGTGCCTGACTAATCGGTTATTTAATGCTGGTAATTTCAATTTTATCAGATCGAAAAGGCAGCCACAGCACTTCTTAAATATGTTTCAAAACAACAAGAGGAAAAAAGTAATGACATTCTTGCAGATAAAGTACACTTTGTTTGGCTAATTGTTTCCACTCACAGGTTTTTAGATATAACCAAAGATAAACCTGTTAGCATGTATGTGTCTTAATTTTGGAAACATTCAATAATATTCTTGAGATAAATTTAATTATTGTCATATTTTTTAGTCCGCTAAAGCATCCTTTATATGATGCATCGACAGAAATTTGCTTGATAACAAAAGATCCGCAAAAAACTTTTAAAGAGTTGGTTGCTTCTAAAAATTTGAAACGTATACGAAAGGTATTTAATTTATTGTATGAGTGACCAATTTTTTTAAAGTTACTAGATCATTAATTTAATCTGGATAAAAGGTGATTGGAATATCTAAACTTCGGAAAAAATACCAACCATATGAAGCGAAACGCCAATTGTGTAACTCGTATGATTTGTTTATGGCAGATGATAGAGTTATACCTTTGCTTCCAAAATTGCTGGGAAAATGTTTCTTTCAGAGGAAAAAGTAATATTTCTATCATTTAGTTTCGAAATTGAATATTTTATATAACTTCCTTTTGTAATAATAGACAACCTATTCCCGTGTGCTTAAAGAATGAAAAGCATTTCGAGAGAGAAATCTTCAAAGCTTGCAATTCTACATATATGCATTTTAGTCCAGGAACATGCCTGTAAGTTAATAATATATATTTATATTCTCTATATTTTGTTGTTTCGATTTGACCTATTTATTCATCAACAAAAACATACAATCAAAAGTGCGATCAAGATAGGTAGGACTGATATGACATCGTCTCAATTGTTGGAAAACATAGTGACTGCTGTTCCGTGTATCGTGAACAAAATACCAAGAAAGTGGAAAAATATCCAATCTTTGAATATTAAGACTCAATTTTCCACAAGTTTGCCTATATTTAATGCTGATCCATTTACTCAGATATTCAAATAGATATTCTATTCATATCTGCATTTGTTATCATATTATTGTATTAGTTGATTGTGAAATTTAGTTTGACAAAACGAATATAGTTGATATAGTCAATTGTAGAGAAGTCCAATCGGCCTATTAGACTCCCATTTAACAATAACATATTTTGAGATCGGTCAACTAAAACACGGCTTATTGGGGTAACCCATGTCAGGGTTATACGTATGATAGCAAAAATTAATAATACAGACTTTATGCATAGATATACTATATATAGCAAAATATTAGTATTTAAAAATCAGTTCACCTCGCGTGTTAGTCTTTTTTTTTTCTGGCAAATGATTATTTATAACGTTGTAAAACAAATTACGGTTTTAAATTTTCATTTAAAAAAATTAATTCATAATAAAATTCATTATTTGGTCGAAATTATATATGCAATAATTAAAAAATCTTTAAAACTATTATGTTTTGTTGATTTCTTGTATTTTGATTGGTTAAAAAAATTTTTTTTAACAGTCATAGGGCATGTCATACCTGTTGATGTATAGTGTTAGTTTATAATAAAAATTATAATAAAAACATATGAACTTTACTATAAACTTTAAGCCTCACATTATTTCAACTTACATATTAACTTTTTTTCAAATTTTGGGGGTTAAGCATATCAAAAATAGTTGATTAAGATTATTTAAACAAATTTTGCATATTTTTTTAATGAAATTTTTTAAACCAAAAAAGATTTCTAGTTTTAAAAGTGTAAAATTTTATCTGAACAAAGTTTAATTAGGTATAAAATATGTTGTTTAGTAAAAAAATAAGTTTATTATAAATTAAAGTAAAAAATACCAAATTTTTTATACAATTTTTTTATTATCTTGGGCTTTTAAGTAAATTTGTTTAGTATAACATTTTATATAATAAAAAAGAATAAAAACCAATAAACAAAACAAAAGCATGCATTTAGAAAGATATTGCATTTATGAAGATTGCATTTATAAAGGTTTAACTATAACTCTAATTACCTTTGTACAAATATCTCCAACTACTTGTACAGTAATATAATAATTATTTCTAGTTGCCTTTGCACAAATTAACAATAGAATTGTTATATCTCTTAGATTGGAACAGTTATAAAAAGAATGTATTTTCTCTTTTCTTGTAAAAGTTAGAGTTCAATACCCTCTTAAAGAGTAATCTTTTCTTAAAAAAATTAACTCTCTTATAGAATTTTAGACTAGATTATTATTTTTTTTATATATACTATTGTAAAGTATAATATTCCTTCTCTAAAGTAGTATTGTTACTCAAACAACTTAAACAATGTTTGAACAAAATTTAACACTAAAATTTTATTACAATAAGAGCTGTAATATATATTACATAATATTTATTTACTACTTATTTACTATAAGGGTATCTTTTCTCTTCTATATAAAATAATTCTAATTAATTAATTTCAAAAAATTTTAATTATAATCATTTTATTAATAGCAACCTCTCATTAATTAAGAACAAATATACTTAAATTATTTTTCTGTTATTAATTTTCATATATATTAATAATAGTCTAATTCAAATAGATTAATATAATTGAGAAGCAACTATATCTTGTATTAAAATTTTACTAATAAATTATAATTTTTGACTCTACTAAGCTTGCTTATTTAAAAATATAATTATATACTAAAATAATATATTTTTGAGTACTAAGAAAGTTTATTTAGTAGCTAAAATTATATTTAATTAGTAAAATTTTGCATAATACTTTTAACTTTAAATAAACTTGTTTAGTACCAAAAAATACATTATTTAATAAATTAGCAATTATATATAAAATCATATTCTGAACAACTTTACTTAGACAACAAAAGTAGGTTACCTTGTAAGAAAGCTATATGCTAAAGTTAAAAATTTTTAGTTTGCAATATAAAATTCTTTTTTTTATCAAAATAACCTGCTTTGGGCCTCTAAGTAAACTTGTTTAGCATGTAATTCTAACTTATATCAACATTTTTTTGAACCTTTTACTAAGTGAAAATAGTATTAAAGTTAAAGAAAAAAATTTTTTCTAAAAAAAAATTTTTTTCTTTAACTTTAACTCTATTTTTTACTTAGTAAAAGGCCTTAGTACAAGTAGAATTATATGCTGAACAAGTTTACTTAAAGGCCCAAAGCAGCTTATCTTAACAAAAAAAGAGTTTATATTGCAAACCAAAAATTTTTAATTTTAGCATATAGCTAATCTATTTTTTTACAAGGTAATCTATTTTTGTCGCCTAAATAAAGTTGTTTAGTATGATTTTATATATAATTGCTAATTTAAAATTTGTAAATTTTTGTTTTTGACAAAGTTACATTTTAAAGGGAAAATGTTTTTTATATACCCGCACGGTTGTGCACCCCTATATGATTAGCCAATAAAATTAGCGATCATTTATTTTGATAATCATTGTTTTTTTTTACCGATTGTTTTTGTTTTGTGTTGCTTTTGTTTTTTTTGCACTTTGCTTTGCTGCTTTCGCTTTGCTATTTTCACCTTGCTACTTTTTTGTTTGCTGCTTTTGCTACTTTTGTTTTGCTGTTTCACTTTGCTGCTTTTCGCTTTGTTGCTTTTTGCTTTGCTACTTTTTGCTTTGCTACTTTTTTCTTTGCTGCTTTTGCATATTATTCTTTTCGCTTCTTTTTTTTTTTACCTTTTTTCGCTTCTTTTTTTCAGGTTTTTTTCTTTGTTTTTTTTTTGGTTTGAACTAAACTAACATGCTTTTTTTTTTTCTTATATTTAGATTTAATCATCTTTACGAGTCACATTCGGTGCCATTGTCGCTGGTGCATTTTGCTATCATTCCCTTCGGTGTGTTCGTTCTTTTCAGTGTTTTCGCTCCTTTTGGTGTATGTTAGTTCCTTTGGTATGTGTTTGTTTCTTCAGTATATGTTCGTTTTTTGATGTATTTTTATTCCTTTTGGTATTCATACTCTTTGGTGCTTCATAATTATTTTCGTTACTGGAGTTAGATAAATTTATCGTTTTTGATTATGTTTTTTTTTTTTTAATTAGTAACGTTCCTTTTTTTTTAATTAATACGTTCCTCTTCCAGGCGCAATTTTGTTGCTGGAGTTGCCGCTCTTGGATTATTAGATTTGTCGCTTGAATTAGTATAAGTTTATTGTTTTGAATCGTTCAGTGGTGCTTTTTATTTTCTATAATTATTAAATTAATACTTCTCTTTGTTTAGGCTAATTTAGTCGTTGGAGTCGTTGATATTAGACAGTCGGTGTCATGTGAGTTGTGCTGTTCATTGGTGCTCACTTTTCATATAGTTTAGTTTAGTTTTGTATTAGTACTAGATTTGTTTTGGTAATACGATTTGTGATCGTTGCATTGAGTAGCTTGTTTTTTTTAATTGTACTGTACAGTGTAACCCCGCAATAGTCACATTCGCATTAGTCACAATCTCGCTATAGTCACCTTAATTTTTCTATTTAATTATATATACTATATATAAATTTTAGCTTGCATTAGTCACAATCTCGCAATAGGCACATAGAAAGTCCGATTTTGATACGTGACTATTGCGGGGTTTGACTGTATATAATTTCGTTGTATATTACTCTTTTTTTTTTTTTATAACTGTAGTATGATTTCGTTGTATATTACACTTTTTTTTTTTTAATCAATAAAACGACTTTTTTTTTTAAGTATGATTTATTATATGTTATGCTTTTTTTTTTTTAATCAATAAAAGCAACGGGGCACGTTAAACCCAATTAATAAAGTTTTTTTAAAAGTTGATTGTGATTGGCTGATTGTGGATGATGAAGCACATTTTGCACGTGCTTGATTTTGATTGGCTGACTAAAGGGTGCATGACTATGCAGGTGCATAAAATTCTTAAATCCTCAAAATAATACAAATTTAGCAAAATTTTGATATGGTTTTTAAGTTTAAATTTTTTTTCTTTTATGTTTGTAAAATTTAATTTTAAGTTAAGGGCGCTGACATTTATTAGGTAATATTTTAGGGAGTGGGGGTCAAGAAAAATCTTATCTTAGTTAAATTTGATTGGCTAAAATTCTATTTATAGATCTTACCTGGGAGTGGGGGAGTAAGCTCCTATAGTAAATAAATATTAGATAATAAATGTTAGCGCCCTAATAGAACCCTGAAAAACTCTGATACAACTCAAATGATTCTGAAAAAGGAAATTTTGCATAAAAATTCATCAAACGTTGTATTTTTATATAGTAAATTTTCAAACTTTGCTTTATTTTATACAACTATTTGGCTAAAATGTTGCTAAAATTATACAAACTCAGATCTGAGTTGTATCTCAGTTCTTTGGGGTCCTGTCCTAATTAGTTAAGCCGAGAAAAAAAAGTTTATAGTAAATTCATATGTTTTTATTATAAATTTATTTTAAGGCTATTTTAAAAAACATGTCCTATAACTAAGGGCGCTGACAGATATTACGTAATATTTTTAGGGGGGGAGGGGGGTAGCTGGGTATAATATAATATATATACTTTATATATGATGTGAGGAGGAGGGGGTAAACCCTTAATAAAAAAATATTATGTAATATATGTCAGCGCCCTAATAATTTTTTAAATTTAAATAATTCAAAAATATAATTGTCTGGAGCGTAGTAACAGACTCATACTTTTACGCCCTTTGATAACCATAACTACGTTTTTAATAAAAATATCAAAAATGTAGCTATTGCATTTTCTGAATATAATGCTATGTACCTTTATTTGTTTGTTCATATAACAAAAGCAGGTTACATGTTTAGCAACCAATCATATCAAATATGATACCAACACGATAATCTGGGATTTTTACTTTACTATTATCGTTATAGATTTTCAACACATCGATGCTTTCTGTATAAAAAGAAGAAATAGGAATCAGAAGTACATAGTATATCTAATGCTTAGTGTTAAACATGTGAGCCTTAGAAGACAATACAATTAAGACGTCAATTTAACCTTGCTCAAATTATTTTTTTTATATAACTTACTGAGTTTTTGTTCAAATTACTTACTAAACCTTCGCTCAAGTTACTTACTAAATCTTCGCTCAAATTACTTATTAAATCTTCACTTAAGTATATCTTACTAAATCTAAATTACGTATTAAAACTTTGCTCAAAATATTCTTTTATATAACTTACTAAACTATCATTCAAATTATTTTTTAAAATGCATTCTGTTGGTTTGTAGTAAATTCTTAAAAGGAAGAAACAGAAATTGAGAATATTGCAACTGACATAGCATATTTAATTCTTTGTATCAAATATATGAGCCTCAGAAGACAATACAAGTAAGATGTCGATTTAACCTTGTTCAAAATTTTTTTTAATATAACTTACTGAGTTTTCACTCAAATTACTTACTGAACCTTCGCTCAAGTTATTTACTAAACCTTCGCTCAAATTATTATTAAATCTTTACTTAAGTATATCTTACTAAATATTTGCTAAATTATGTATTAAAACTTTGCTCAAAATATTCTTTTATATAACTTACTAAACTATCGTTTAAATTATTTTTTTAAAATGCATTCTGTTGGTTCGTAGTAAATTCTTAAAAAGAAGAAACAGAAATCAAAAGTGTTGCAACCAATATAGTATATCTAATACTTAGTGTCAAACATGTAAGCCTCAGAAGACAATACAAATAAGACATCTAAAGTGGTACTAATTCTTATAATACTGTATCTTTTTTTTTAAATTTTTTTTTTAATTCTTTTAATTTTTTTTTTGATTTAACCTTGCTCAAATTATTTTTTTAATATAACTTACTGAGTTTTCGTTCAAATTACTTACTGAACTTTCGCTCAAGTTATTTACTGAACCTTCGCTCAAGTTATTTACTAAATCTTTGCTCAAATTACTTATTAAATCTTTACTTAAGTATATCTTACTAAATATTTGCTAAATTACGTATTAAAACTTTGCTCAAAATATTCTTTTATATAACTTACTAAACTATTGTTCAAATTATTTTTTAAAATGCATTCTGTTGGTTTGTAGTAAATTCTTAAAAGGAAGAAACAGAAATTGAGAATATTGCAACTGACATAGCATATTTAATTCTTTGTATCAAATATATGAGCCTCAGAAGACAATACAAGTAAGATGTCGATTTAACCTTGTTCAAAATTTTTTTTAATATAACTTACTGAGTTTTCACTCAAATTACTTACTGAACCTTCGCTCAAGTTATTTACTAAACCTTCGCTCAAATTATTATTAAATCTTTACTTAAGTATATCTTACTAAATATTTGCTAAATTACGTATTAAAACTTTGCTCAAAATATTCTTTTATATAACTTACTAAACTATCATTCAAATTATTTTTTAAAATGCATTCTGTTGGTTTGTAGTAAATTCTTAAAAAGAAGAAACAGAAATCAGAAGTGTTGCAACCGACATAGCATATCTAATGCTTAGTGTCAAACATGTGAGCTTTAGAAGACAATACAAGTAAGATGTCTAAAGTAGTGCTGATTCTTATAATATTGTATCTTTTTTTAAATAAATTTTTTTTTTAATTCTTTTAATTTTTTTTTTGATTTAACCTTGCTCAAATTATTTTTTTTATATAACTTACTGAGTTTTTGCTCAAATTACTTACTAAACCTTCGCTCAAGTTACTTACTAAACCTTTGCTCAAGTTACTTACTAAACCTTCGCTCAAATTACTTATTAAATCTTCACTTAAATATATCTTTCTAAATCTTGCTAAATTACGTATTAAAACTTTGTTCAAAATATTCTTTTATATAACTTACTAAACTATTGTTCAAATTATTTTTTAAAATCTGTAGATATAGAGAATGCTAATGGATATATAACACTGGTAAGAATTGATATTAGTTTAATGGAATAGGAATTGAAAAGTATGAACATAAAGGACTTATCTATTCTCAAAAATCATTAGAAATGAGTGATGATAGTGGAGTATTTAGTGCAATTGTGATAATACAAGATGTCAGAAACTTGGTATCAAGCATGTGATCTTAGAAAATGGGTAAGTGGAAATAAGAATATTGACGACTGCATTAAAGAATTTCAACTTAAATAATAGAAACCTTAAAGTATATAGACTAACCCAAAATACTGCAATGAATGAATTTATGATAGTACTTGATGAATTTGGTTTTATAAAAAAATGTGCAAATAGAAAATATGCAAATTGCAACTGATATAGCATATCTAATGCTTGATGTCAAACATGTGAGTATCAGAAGACAATACAAGGAAGATATCTAAAGCATGCCAATTCTTATAATACTGTATTGGTATATATTTTATTGAATCATTTTAGATAATAATTTAAAAATTAATTTAATTAAATAAATGAATAATTTTAAAAATAATTTTTTTTAAAAAAATATAAGTTAATTGATAATAATTTAAATAATACTAGTAATTTAAAAAGTTTTTTTTAAAATAATTTAAAAAATAATAATACTGTATATATAATGTTAATAATAAAAAAATATAAATAAAATTTTTATAAAATATTTAATATTAAAAAAAAAATAAAATAAAAATTTTATATTAAAAAAAAATAAAATAAAAATTTTATATTAAAAAAAAATAATAAAATAATTTTAAAACAATAATAAAAATAAAAAATAATGATAACTTAATTAAAAATTTAATTTATTTTATTTTATAATAATTTTATTTTAAAAAAATGTATATAAATTTATGATTTTAAATAATTTGTATGCTATCAAATTATTAGGTATTTAATGCTTTTATTTTTAATAAACTTATTATATTAGAACATTTCTAGGCATCTCTGGTCAGAGATATATAACTTATATATCTCTGGCCTATTAACCAATCAAAATGTAAGAAGGTCACGTGATGCATGTTCCGGACCAACACATGCGATCATTGACTTGTCGGATCTGTTTGTGTGACCTGAAGCAATGGTTCCGCATTAACTCGGAGCTGTTTGTGACCCGAAGCACCAGTCTCGCGTGCACTTAAAAAAAATTTTTTATAAAAAATTTTTTTTTCAAAAGAATCACATTTTATTACAAAGAAAAAATTATAAAAAAATTATATAATATACAGAATCAACTCCCGAATATGTACAGAACCAACTCTCGCCCACAACATCGCATAAAACTAACTCCTGTGTAATGTACAAAACAAACCCTGCATAAAACATAAAACCAACTCCTACGTAACATATAAAACCAATGCCAAAAAAGACAAAATCCACAATATCGGGAACGGACAAACAAAACAACACCAAAATGGATACCCGAAGAGAACTAAATAAAATCGAAAAAATGAAAGCACAAATTCAATGAAAACCAAACGAAACCAAAAGGAAGAATGTCACAAACTCCAACAACAAAATTACACTGACTCCGACAAAGACTCAACTGCACACGTAGAAAAAAAGAAAAGGTGATAGTTAGTGAAACTCAAGCAACGAATCTATACCAACTCCAAAACGAAAAACTAACTACATACTAGAAGAAAAAAGAAGTGTGCAAATGCAAACTGAAAAAACGAAAGCACAAATTTCAACGAACTACATACCTGGTAGCAATTGCAACCCAAATAAAGCCGAAAAGGCGAAAGCCACAATCCAACAATGAATTTTATATCGACACCAACGACAAGGATTCAATTACACCGACTACAACAACAAAGGCTCAACTATACACTACACTTAGAAGAAAAAGTGGTAGTCAGTGAAACTCAAGCAACGAATTTATACCAAATCTAAAACGAAAAACCAACTACATACTGGAAGAAAAAAAGAAGTGTGCAAATGCAAGCCGAAAAGGCAAAAGCCACAATCCAACAACGAATTTTACATCGACTCCAACGACGAGGATTCAATTACACCGACTTTAACGACGAAGATTCAACTACACACTTAAGAAGAAAGAAAAAGCGGTAGTCAGTGAAACTTAAGCAACGAATTTATACCAACTCCAAAACGAAAAACCAACTACGTACTGGAAGAAAAAAAGAAGTGTGCAGCAAATGCAAACTGAAAAAACGAAAGCACAAATTTCAACGAACTACATACCTGGTAGCAATTGCAACCCAAAATGACACCAAAAAGACGAAAGCTACAATCCAACAACGAATTTTACGCAAACACCAACGACGAGGATTCAATTACATACCAGAAAGAAGAAAAAGCAGTAGTCAAGCGAAACCAAAAGAGATCGAAAAACGAAAACCACAAACTTCAGCAACAAAATTTATACTGATTCCAAGGCGAAAACTTAACTACATACCTGGAAGAAAAAAAAGCGTTAGTCAAGTGAAACTAACTGAAATCGAAAAAAACGAAAGCAAAGTACAAACCAAAAGAAACTGAAAAGACAAAGCAAAAAAAAGCGTTGTTAAGTGCAAACAGAAGATTGAAAAAACGAAAGCCGCAAAATTGTACCGACACCAGCGACGAAAGATTCAACTATATACCAGTTATATACCTGGAGAAAGAGAACCAAAAGACAAAAGCCACAACTCAAAGAAATAAAAAAAAAACAAAAATCATGTAACACATACGTACATATTTAGATAATCTGATCGGAATTGATCAAGAATATCCCGTGCATGCTGTGCACGTTCGGGATGGTCAGATTAGCACATAAATATAATCACCTGACTTTCTTAAGTTTTGATTGGCTGAGTAGGCCAGAGATATATAAGTTATATATCTCTGACCAGAGATACCTAGAAATTCTCATTATATTAATTTTATTTTATTTTTTTTATTTTATTTTTTTTTTAAAGTGCCCGTCTTGGGACTTAGGAATTTTATTCAAAATATTAAGCTGTCAGTATCTTCTAAGAGGGATACTAGCATTTGTTACATAGACGAGGATACATCTAGCCACACGTACACTTTTGGTGTCTAATTTAAGTGGTCCGCCCAAGAGTTCCACACTAGCTGCCATACCTGCAACAGGACCCCGGACATCTTTGATATATGTCATATTTTTTTTTTAGCAAATTGATTCAAATTTGATCTAAGGTCCAAATTTAAATTTTAGCAAATTCAAGTTAATTTTAAAACGGGTCATAATTGAATATTTTAGCGAATTACTAAGATTTTACACATGTTATATTTTATTTTTAGCAATTTATCCTTTTTTGGAAGAATTACATCGGNTTACTTACTAAACCTTCGCTCAAATTACTTATTAAATCTTCACTTAAATATATCTTACTAAATCTTGCTAAATTACGTATTAAAATTTTGCTCAAAGTATTTTTTTATATAACTTACTAAACTATCGTTCAAATTATTTTTTAAAATGCATTCTGTTGGTTTGTAGTAAATTCTTAAAAAAAAGAAACAAAAATCGGAAGTGTTCAACTGACATAGCATATCTAATGTTTAGTGTCAAATATGTGAGCCTCAGAAGACAATACAAGTAAGATGTTTAAAGTGGTGCTGATTCTTATAATATTGTATCTTTTTTTTAAAATTTTTTTTTAATTCTTTTGATTTTTTTTTTTGATTTAACCTTGCTCAAATTATTTTTTTTATATAACTTACTGAGTTTTTGCTCAAATTACTTACTAAACCTTCGCTCAAGTTACTTACTAAACCTTTGCTCAAGTTACTTACTAAACCTTCGCTCAAATTACTTATTAAATCTTCACTTAAATATATCTTTCTAAATCTTGCTAAATTACGTATTAAAACTTTGTTCAAAATATTCTTTTATATAACTTACTAAACTATTGTTCAAATTATTTTTTAAAATCTGTAGATATAGAGAATGCTAATGGATATATAACACTGGTAAGAATTGATATTAGTTTAATGGAATAGGAATTGAAAAGTATGAACATAAAGGACTTATCTATTCTCAAAAATCATTAGAAATGAGTGATGATAGTGGAGTATTTAGTGCAATTGTGATAATACAAGATGTCAGAAACTTGGTATCAAGCATGTGATCTTAGAAAATGGGTAAGTGGAAATAAGAATATTGACGACTGCATTAAAGAATTTCAACTTAAATAATAGAAACCTTAAAGTATATAGACTAACCCAAAATACTGCAATGAATGAATTTATGATAGTACTTGATGAATTTGGTTTTATAAAAAAATGTGCAAATAGAAAATATGCAAATTGCAACTGATATAGCATATCTAATGCTTGATGTCAAACATGTGAGTATCAGAAGACAATACAAGGAAGATATCTAAAGCATGCCAATTCTTATAATACTGTATTGGTATATATTTTATTGAATCATTTTAGATAATAATTTAAAAATTAATTTAATTAAATAAATGAATAATTTTAAAAATAATTTTTTTTAAAAAAATATAAGTTAATTGATAATAATTTAAATAATACTAGTAATTTAAAAAGTTTTTTTTAAAATAATTTAAAAAATAATAATACTGTATATATAATGTTAATAATAAAAAAATATAAATAAAATTTTTATAAAATATTTAATATTAAAAAAAAAATAAAATAAAAATTTTATATTAAAAAAAAATAAAATAAAAATTTTATATTAAAAAAAAATAATAAAATAATTTTAAAACAATAATAAAAATAAAAAATAATGATAACTTAATTAAAAATTTAATTTATTTTATTTTATAATAATTTTATTTTAAAAAAATGTATATAAATTTATGATTTTAAATAATTTGTATGCTATCAAATTATTAGGTATTTAATGCTTTTATTTTTAATAAACTTATTATATTAGAACATTTCTAGGCATCTCTGGTCAGAGATATATAACTTATATATCTCTGGCCTATTAACCAATCAAAATGTAAGAAGGTCACGTGATGCATGTTCCGGACCAACACATGCGATCATTGACTTGTCGGATCTGTTTGTGTGACCTGAAGCAATGGTTCCGCATTAACTCGGAGCTGTTTGTGACCCGAAGCACCAGTCTCGCGTGCACTTAAAAAAAATTTTTTATAAAAAATTTTTTTTTCAAAAGAATCACATTTTATTACAAAGAAAAAATTATAAAAAAATTATATAATATACAGAATCAACTCCCGAATATGTACAGAACCAACTCTCGCCCACAACATCGCATAAAACTAACTCCTGTGTAATGTACAAAACAAACCCTGCATAAAACATAAAACCAACTCCTACGTAACATATAAAACCAATGCCAAAAAAGACAAAATCCACAATATCGGGAACGGACAAACAAAACAACACCAAAATGGATACCCGAAGAGAACTAAATAAAATCGAAAAAATGAAAGCACAAATTCAATGAAAACCAAACGAAACCAAAAGGAAGAATGTCACAAACTCCAACAACAAAATTACACTGACTCCGACAAAGACTCAACTGCACACGTAGAAAAAAAGAAAAGGTGATAGTTAGTGAAACTCAAGCAACGAATCTATACCAACTCCAAAACGAAAAACTAACTACATACTAGAAGAAAAAAGAAGTGTGCAAATGCAAACTGAAAAAACGAAAGCACAAATTTCAACGAACTACATACCTGGTAGCAATTGCAACCCAAATAAAGCCGAAAAGGCGAAAGCCACAATCCAACAATGAATTTTATATCGACACCAACGACAAGGATTCAATTACACCGACTACAACAACAAAGGCTCAACTATACACTACACTTAGAAGAAAAAGTGGTAGTCAGTGAAACTCAAGCAACGAATTTATACCAAATCTAAAACGAAAAACCAACTACATACTGGAAGAAAAAAAGAAGTGTGCAAATGCAAGCCGAAAAGGCAAAAGCCACAATCCAACAACGAATTTTACATCGACTCCAACGACGAGGATTCAATTACACCGACTTTAACGACGAAGATTCAACTACACACTTAAGAAGAAAGAAAAAGCGGTAGTCAGTGAAACTTAAGCAACGAATTTATACCAACTCCAAAACGAAAAACCAACTACGTACTGGAAGAAAAAAAGAAGTGTGCAGCAAATGCAAACTGAAAAAACGAAAGCACAAATTTCAACGAACTACATACCTGGTAGCAATTGCAACCCAAAATGACACCAAAAAGACGAAAGCTACAATCCAACAACGAATTTTACGCAAACACCAACGACGAGGATTCAATTACATACCAGAAAGAAGAAAAAGCAGTAGTCAAGCGAAACCAAAAGAGATCGAAAAACGAAAACCACAAACTTCAGCAACAAAATTTATACTGATTCCAAGGCGAAAACTTAACTACATACCTGGAAGAAAAAAAAGCGTTAGTCAAGTGAAACTAACTGAAATCGAAAAAAACGAAAGCAAAGTACAAACCAAAAGAAACTGAAAAGACAAAGCAAAAAAAAGCGTTGTTAAGTGCAAACAGAAGATTGAAAAAACGAAAGCCGCAAAATTGTACCGACACCAGCGACGAAAGATTCAACTATATACCAGTTATATACCTGGAGAAAGAGAACCAAAAGACAAAAGCCACAACTCAAAGAAATAAAAAAAAAACAAAAATCATGTAACACATACGTACATATTTAGATAATCTGATCGGAATTGATCAAGAATATCCCGTGCATGCTGTGCACGTTCGGGATGGTCAGATTAGCACATAAATATAATCACCTGACTTTCTTAAGTTTTGATTGGCTGAGTAGGCCAGAGATATATAAGTTATATATCTCTGACCAGAGATACCTAGAAATTCTCATTATATTAATTTTATTTTATTTTTTTTATTTTATTTTTTTTTTAAAGTGCCCGTCTTGGGACTTAGGAATTTTATTCAAAATATTAAGCTGTCAGTATCTTCTAAGAGGGATACTAGCATTTGTTACATAGACGAGGATACATCTAGCCACACGTACACTTTTGGTGTCTAATTTAAGTGGTCCGCCCAAGAGTTCCACACTAGCTGCCATACCTGCAACAGGACCCCGGACATCTTTGATATATGTCATATTTTTTTTTTAGCAAATTGATTCAAATTTGATCTAAGGTCCAAATTTAAATTTTAGCAAATTCAAGTTAATTTTAAAACGGGTCATAATTGAATATTTTAGCGAATTACTAAGATTTTACACATGTTATATTTTATTTTTAGCAATTTATCCTTTTTTGGAAGAATTACATCGGGAAAATAAAAACATTAAAAACGATAACAAATAAATAAAATAAAAAAAGCACGTTATTTTTTTATTTACTTTGTTAAAAAAATATTTGTACACTACGTGTATTATTTAATTTTTTTTTATTTTATATATTACGCGAATAAATAAATAAAGTAAAAAAACACAGTTTTTTTTATTCACTTATTAAAATGAAAATAAATAAATAAAGTAAAAAAACACGTTTTTTTATTTTAATTTCCATGTACTACTTCTTTATTTTTTTTTGTTTATCGGTTTATTTTATTTTTTTTATAATGCAGTACATTTTTTATTTTTATTTATTTATTTTTTTTATTTTAACTTATTTAATTTTATAAAAGAAAGCACGTTTATATCGTTTATTTTTTTTTTATTTTTTTTTTTATTTTTTTTTTTTATTTAACTTTGTTATCGTTTATTTTATTTTATTTTTTTT
>QKWP01000056.1:515194-547920 GCA_003550325.1 Gigaspora rosea | reverse complement strand
AAAATATTAGCTCTTTATTTTTAAATATTTTTAATTAAATTAATCCATTTTATTATAATTCGAATTATTTCGAATTATTTTGCACTCTTTGTTCATAGTAATTTATCTCAATCGATTTCGAATTATTTTGAATTATTCTACGTTATATTGCGTAATTTCTTGCATAATATTGCGTAATAATCTTACGTAATATTTCGTAATTTTATATTTCGCTATATTGCGAAAGTTATTACGTAATATTGCGTTGTTATTACACTTCGTAAATTATTGCGCTATATTTCGCCCTATTAAATTTGCTGATGTTATATTATAGTAATATTACAGTTATTATTTCGAAATATATTGCAAATAAAAAAATGCAAATTATCTCTCTACAGGGGTCGCGTACTCATGCAGATCAATAAACTAACGTGTGCAGAAGATAATATTTTGATATTTTTGCATTGTTTTGCAAATTTTCGCAAATTTTTAAAATTTTTTAAAAATAAATAAACGATATACATATTCACATAATCATGCTTTTTTACAGGTTTTTATCTTATTTCTCAAGGTTTTGCAATTTAATATAAAATTTTATATTTATTTATTTATTATTATTATATATTATATTTTACATTATTAAATATACATTTTTAATTAATATTACATACTTTTATTATATATTACATTATTATATAGTATTATTTTTACATTATTACAAATATTTTAAACTACTTTCGCACTTTGTCGCATCTAATTCCATTACTATATACAAAAAACTAGCACTGTACACTTATTTTTGCTCACTCCACAGTTATCTATTATCTTTGCTTCTTTGTTTTCTATCGTTTTCGCTTTGACTACTTCTTTTGTTTTGGCTATAATCTTCATTTTGCTCTTTTTTTCTAAATACTACAAAGTAAAAAAAATAAAAAAAACATTTCTCAGAAGTGTTGGTGTTTTTACAAATTGCTGGAAAAAGTTGCAAATTGTCAAAGAAATCAGAAATTAATAAAATAAAATAAAAATTAAAAAAATAAATAAAAAAAAAAACCAAAAAAACAAAAAGTGTAAGCAAACTAATAAAAAAAATAAATGAAGCCACAAATCTTCATGTTCTTGCAAAATGCCAAAAAAGTCACAAAATGCTGAAAAAGTCTGGGTTGGTTATCTTGTAAAGTGACAGGACGTAAGGGTTCTGTTTTTGCAAAGTGCCGAAATAAAATAAATTAATAAAAAAATTTTTAAAAATAAACCAAAAAAAACAAAAACAAAAAACATGAAATAAAAAAATAAATAAAGCAAAACCTCGCAAGAACTTGCAAAAACTTGCAAAAACTTGCAACAACTTGCGCTTATTTCTCTAAAGAAGCATTCTTGAAAATTTAGAAATTGCTGGTGTGTGTTCTTGAAAGTGTCAGAAATCTGAGTTGATATGTGCAAGGTTTCGAAAAGTTGTTTGTTTTCTTGCAAAGATGTTCTTGTAATGTGCTGAAATAAAAATAAAATAAAAAAAAATTAAAAATAAATAAATAAAAAAAAATAAAAAAAAAACAAATTGAAAACAAAAAACAAACGAAAATAAAAAATGAAATGAAAACAAAAAAGCAAAAAAAAAAACAAAATAGAAGATCTAATTATAAACAAAAGATCTAATCTGATTTTGTAGTACAAAATCTGAATATTATCAAACTATTTTGAACTATTTCAAAAAATCAGTCTAATGTGCGATCCAGGTTACAGATCTACTGATCCAGCTTGGTTTCCTAGTCCTAAAATATTTTGAAAGGGTTCAAAATATTTTGTACCATTTTTCGAAATATTTCAAAAATTTGATATTTCAAATATTTTGAAATATTTCGAAATATATTACATAATATTTTGCTTATATTATAGTTCGTAAGACTTTATATAAGATTACGCTATTATAAATTTGCTGATAATATTGAATTGTTAAAGATTTATAACTATCATCTATTAAAAAATAAAATTTAGATACATAAACATGATACTAACAGGTTTTATATAGTTTGAAATAAAAATAAAAATTGATATAAGTTTACTGTTCAATAATAAGACTAATTCTGTATTTTTTTTTAATAAAATCAAGTGGGTTTTGTATTTCATAATTACTAATACTGCAGTAATTAGTTGAAAGTTGCTAACTAGCTAATTTTTCAACTAACAATTTAAAACCTTAATGGTATTCATTTTTCTACTATAGTTTATTAATATCTAATCAAAAAAACTAACAATTCTATTTGTACACTCTACTCTTAAAAAAACTTTAAGCCTTTTATTAGAATCTTACCTGCAATTCCATTGTCCAATTTTAATTGTAGCAGTCATGTGACTTTTTTAAAATTGCTATGTCTCAAAAAAGTAATAAAATTTTGAGTATCCTTATTCAGACCTCTGGTTTAGAATAGTTATCATAGACCCCAAAGTTTAGGGAAATTAAACTAAACTCCAAATATGATTGGTTCAGATATAATAGCTATCGAGTAAAAAAATTCTAAGTTTTTTAAAATATGTATATTGCCTGCGAAGCTAGTTTTGCAATAAAAATTTCAATTAATTTTAAAAAAAAATAAACTTTAAAGACAGTTTTTTATCTTTATTAATTTTTATTAATTTATTATTATTTACAATATACAAGCAAAGAAAAAAAAACCAAAAAAGCCCTTCTCATCGATCACTTGTACAAATTTCCGAACAAAAGAAAAACAAAAAATTTTTTCATTAGTAAAAGACGAAGCAGTTCGTAATACTGGTTTTTATAAAGGTCAATCTTCCTTGTATTGTCGGGGACTTCTTTATATATTTGACACGCAAGCCAGAAGTATCAGTTGTGCAAGATAACTAATAGTGGGTGCCCTTGGTACAAGAAATTCTGGTGGAAGTTAAAAAAAAAAACTTTCGTTGACAAAGAGATTATAGCTCAGCTAGGCGGTGAACTAAGAAAAATGAGTTTTTCATCACTTTTCTTAAGGTTTTTGGTTACAAGAACTTATTCGACCATATATCTACTGTCATATTCTCGCTGAAAGTCAGTTTTGCTGGAATTTTTGACGAAAAGTAGGAAACTCGGCATACCCTCCAAAAGATCGGCATTGTTGTTCCTATTCTAATTGGGAAGAAGACATGCAGGTGGATAAACAGGAATGGACGCGTAATGGGTTGTGATACAATGGAGTAGGCAAATTTACGGAGATTAAATTTCAGAATGTTCTTATAGGTTTCTTTTTTTTTATGTACATATAATACTTTGGCGAGGCGTTTCCTTGCGCAGTATTATATAATTTTTATCGTTGAGTTCAGGTTTGGGTTTATTTTTGTTTCTTTTTTTGTTTCTTTTTTTCTTTTCATTGTTTGTTTTCATTTTGTTAGCTTTCTGTCATTAGTGATAGAATTTTTCTTCGTTTTTTTCATCTTGTAGTCATTTTATTTTGGTTTTGTTTTTTTGGTATATTGTTTAGGTTTGTAGTATTTCCCCTTTTTATTACTCTTTTATTTTTTTAGCTTCAATATTCTTCTTGTATGGTTTGGTTATCCTCACCATTGATGCTAGATGAGAGGGATTTGAAGAGAAATCCTATATCGCTCTTTGACGGAACTGACAAAATTGTCTGTTTTATCAGTGAGGGGTGATGCCGGACCTGCTATAGATAGAGTATTGATAATAAGTAATTAACATAGTTTAGTTATATTATATCTAATATCTAATAAAGGTACCAATGAGACTGTCAAAGAGTTAAAAAAAATATATATACAAGCAAAAATAAATAAAAAAAATGAAAAAAGGTAAAAATGAGAAAAAAATTTGGACAAAAGAATAAAAAATCTATCAAAAAATATTAAAGCCCACAGGGGGCATTCAGAAATAACATTATACAAGAGGGGGAAGGGGTCTAACAAAATATAACGTTTTTCCTCTTAAATAGGGGGGTCAAAAAAATATAACACAATTTTTTTAGAAAAAATCGCCTAAAAACTGATCCAGTGGTCCAAATTTAATGATTTTGGTACCATTCGATTTGTCTCGGTAAGAGGAGTCGAATGGTATCAATTTCATTTGGATCGCTGGATCAAAAGTTATTGGCCGAATACTATTGGTTATTATGTTTTCTTATAAAATGATTATAAAATCAATAGTTTTTTGTGAATAACTATTGATCCAGTGATCCAAATAAAATGATTTTGGTATTATTGGATTTGTCTCACTGAGACTAATCGAATGGTACCTAAATCATCCAAATCGGATCACTGTGTCACAATATATTCAAGTTTTTGTAAAGTTTTATATATAAACATATGGATTTTGAAAAATTTTTTTATATAGTAGAGGGGGGTCAAGCGCTACTATAAGGGGTACATAATGTTATTTATGGATGCCCTACAAATATTAAAAGTGGTGAGTAACATACAAAGGATTACAAAAACTAATAAAAATATATCCAAACAAATGTCTTTGCTAGAAAGGAACTATAGTGACTCTGACTACAAGATTATGTGAAACCAATATAACAAAATAATACCAAAAAAGTAATGTCACTAAAAATGACGAGAACACACAAAAATCATAAGGTTTATGAAAAATATACTAAAAGAAACAAAAAACCTAAAAAATGTAAAAAAATAACAACTCACTAGGAAGCATTGACACCTACAACAAAACTATAATGATTTTGGCAATGAAATGACAAAACCACAACAAAAATGCATCACCAAAAGTGACGACACCAAGAGTGACAATACTAAAAACCAAGCGACAATTAAGCATCAAACCAAAAAATTATGCAGATCATTATATATATATAAACTAGAGGTCTACGGATTAATCATAAACTCCCGGTTTAGGTTAAGTTTTTTTTAAAATTTTTGGGATACATTTAGGAGTATCAAAAAAATAAGTGCAGAAGTATCAAAAATGTAAGTTTTGCGCCCATAGACCGTCAAATGCTAGGGTAGTTAGGGTCGTGAGGTGCATTCACATGATAGAAAGCCAATCAAATCGTAACATTTGAATCAACCTGACAAGACAAAAACAGAGAAAAAAAGTGAAACCCGCCGAAAATAAAAGAAACGAGTGTCTAAACCTGTCTAGAAGCATTAATAAAAAATGTCAGGAAGACAATTTTACTTATAAGGTAAGCCTAACCCTAACTCCTAACTAACCCTTATCCCAATTTTAATTAAATAATCAAAAACATATAAACGCATCTTGCTTTAGCCATCCCCATTTAAAATTATATGCGTTAGGGTGTCCAGAATTATGCGATGCGATGTTATGCGCATAATTTGCTATTAATTCGCATATGCTTCGCATAATCAAGCAAAAAAAAGCATAAATCACGTGAATAAAATCTGATTGGTTGTTGGGAATATGTTAACTTCATTCGGCAAGCTTAAAATTTGTAATTTGGGCGACAGAGTGGTGACAGAATGTAGGTCCCGAAAAGTTCCGATGTAGAAAATGAATGAACTTAAATTACGAGCATAGGCTAGGGATACTGCGGATCTGCGATAGGATTTTACCGCAGAAGCATATGCGACGCATATCAAGATAAATTTCGCATAATTAATAAAGTATAATCTGCGCATAAAATGGCCGGAATTAAAGATCGAGTAATATCGGGTTTATCAATTCCTATTGGACGCAGCATTTGATTGTACGAAACATAAATTATTAGATTTGAAATTTCAAATAACGGTCGAATGTTAAATAAATAAAACATATCGTTAAAGTAGTATAAAAATTTAATAAGAAACATATATTAGGCCACACAAAGTTAATTTTTCGTTTTGCATAACATGGTGTTCCAAAATTTCAGTCGGCGGGTCGGTTTTTTTTTTTTGTAAATTAATATGCTCATGTTCACACCCAGAAAATTTTAGATGGAATAATTCTGTAATTGGCACGATTGAAATTTTTAAAAAAAAGTCGGCGGGTTATATAAAACGAAAAATTAACTTTGCATGGCCTTATACTAAAATTTTGCAGTGAATTTTTTTGTTTGGCGCAAAAGACAGTTTTGTAAATACGATTCTTTTCGTAATATTATATTACACAGATTTTGTGGTTTTATTGGGGGTTCAGTACTTACAATAACGATAATGATTAAAATTTATAACGATAATTTCGCATATTTCTATCTGATCCGCATAATCTGTAGCATAATTTTGAAAAATTTATCGCATTATTCGCATAATTCGAAGTGTAAAGCAGGCAGAATTTGGGGTTTGTCGCAGCAGAAAATTAGGATCCCTAGCATAGGCATAGTTGAGGTAAATTTTTGGTAAATGTCAGAAAAATTCTGACTTACGTATAATAAAAATCGCATAATCGACCTAATCGATCGCATAATTTT
Organism: Gigaspora rosea; assembly: GCA_003550325.1. Classification (NCBI taxonomy): domain Eukaryota; kingdom Fungi; phylum Glomeromycota; class Glomeromycetes; order Diversisporales; family Gigasporaceae; genus Gigaspora; species Gigaspora rosea. The sequence goes on along the minus strand of QKWP01000056.1, from coordinate 541,570 downwards.
AAATTTATTTCGCATCCATCACCTGCATAATTTACTTCATAATCCTGGACACCCTAATATGCGTGTACGTGAAGTCATGTGACAACGGTAACTGCATTTTACTTATTTGCACGATCCCAATTTAGTAAATAAACTAAATGCGTGAGGTAAAAAGTTCGAGCCTTAACGTTAGAGATTATAGGGTTAGATTGAAGCTTACTATATGTAAACTTCATTTTCGTCATTTTTAATTAGCACATCAAGATCGATTTAAACATTAGTTTTCATATTTTCACTTTTTTTTCTTTTAAACATGTTTGGATTTTTATTGGGCTGATCCAGAATAGTCAAACTTTGCACTCTCCGATCCTCTCCAGGTGTTTGTATTACGCGCAAACCTTATATTTAACTAGTGCTAGTGCTAGTAACTCTTTATTAATCGAAGTTATTTATTATATACAAGTATAAATTTTTTACTATATATTATACTAAGTGTATAATTTTTTTGTCAAAATTATACAAAATGTATAATAACATTTTAAAAATCTATATGTAATGTATAAATTTTTATAATAAATAGTATACATTTTGTATAATACTGTATACTATACTCATTTGGCAGACTATACTATACATGTTATTGTAATACCTTTCGACGAATAATTATTATCTATATTAAGAAGATTTATTCTCCCCATCTTATCAACCTCGATATGTAAAAAGAAAATAAATCTTTCGGCTCTTTTTCACCTTTTCTTAAGAGCATTTTCCATAATATTTTAAATGCTACATTGTTATTGCTAAAAATTATTACATTGCCAACTAATACTATGTCAAATCAGGTTACATTTTGAGCAAACATTCTCTTAAACGATATAATAAATCAATTATCAAAGATCTATGATTTTTATCAGCATAGTCATAACCATAAGGTGTTTTCATATTAATTGGCGGAAAACGAAATATCGTTGCAGATAAATTATCTGGAGGAAAACCCTTGTATAGGGATCTTAAATAGTCATCACTCATAAATGCTTTGTAAAATGTAAACTTCGTTCCAATAACCCTCATTGCATAGAACATTTGACTCCTTCCCGCTGTAGGACTGAGACCATTGTCAAAATTGGTGAAGGCACATGCAAGAATTTCAGCAGACATCAGTGATTCTCCATTTTCTCTACAATTTCGTAAACGATGTATGTGTTTATCATCATCTATAAGAATCTGTGCATTTCCCTTTGAAACGATAAATTCGGCCTTGGCAGATACTTCTTTATTGAATACACTAAAATTGAAGTCTGATTGTAACTTCAACATAAATGGATGGGAGTTGAATTTTAATTCTACAAGAAGATAGTTGACGAGTGAATCCGTGAATGTCCCCTGAAATGTTGTGATTGGTGTCTCATTTATAATAACCATATTAAGATACTTTGCAAGTGATTTTTCACCATTATTTAATTTCTTCAAAATAGGACTCTCAGGTATTGCTAACAACAGATCTTGTCTCGTAAGATTACTTACAAGTAAATCATTATTGATCTGGATCTTTTCCGAAAGAGGATCGAATATTTCATTTGCTGAATTTACACTCATGTATTGCTTCCCTATGAATCGGTAAAAAACGACTTGCGCTATTTGGTAATTTCTTGAGAGATTTCACTGAGTAATTTCTTTTAAAGATATAAAATAAGCGTGAATTCATATTGGTTTGTTAAAAAAAGATATAAAGCAAATTCTTATATAAATTTGATGCGACATTTTTATTGACTAGATCTGCGGTTACTTTTTATCTAAAGCGAGATAAATCATGTGATAAATCACCAATCAAATTATAGAATTTTGAAGCAAAGCAAACGAAAAATACAAAAAACGGCAGCCTAAACCTACCTTGTATAGTTGATTAAAAATGTCGGGAAGTCAATTTTGCATATAAATAACCGATTATATAGAGGGACGACTGTATACTGAAATAGAAGCTGTTTATTTTCTGGTCAAAAAAAAAAAAAAAAACGCGAACTGCCAGTTCTCTCTGCCAATCAGGGGCATTTAAAAATATATATATATATACTTTTTTTACTTCACGCGATACCGCGATCTCCGAGGCAAATCCAGATAAAAAGCATCGAAAAATCACTATTGAATCAATATAAATCGCATACCGAATTTGGTGTTATCGGTATTAATACAATACATGTTTATTATTACCGTTACTGGTTCAAATATTATGTTTCAAAAATGTTTATATCATATAATTGGAAGGCTTGCCAGTTCAAGTATTAATTAAAACTTTAGCAAGTTCTCTCTAGATTAAATTAACGAGGAATTTTATATTGAAAAAAATTCATTACTTTAGAAAGACATGTTAAGTTTAAATTATTCAAAATGCTGCTGGTTGCCAAGACATAAATTAAATATAAATCATGTTCTTGATGTTAGATCTAGTTCCAATAGTAAACGGATTTATAAGCGTCAAATTTAAATTATAGTGAAAACAATTATAGCTTTAATGAGAGATAAGTGATACAATACTAGGTCAAGGTTTATAAAAATTTGTGCATAGGAAATTTCGAAAAGATAACAAATAATGTTGCAATATTTTGGATATCATTTTTTTTTTATGACCAATAAATTCAGTTATTACTAAATACATGATTGTCGAGGTCGTGAGACGCTCTAAAGAATCAATAACATCCGTCCTTTACAATAACATATCAAAAAGAAATAAATTAAATTATTCTATTAATATTATGCTTTTTTATATATCGAACATTCCAAAATTTAAATGATTATCGTTTAAATTATCTATTGTCCCAGATTGTTAATAAATTTTACGACTTTATCGGTCAAATGACTTTCGGATCCACAAAGTATCATCTGACAAAGTATTAGTAAAATCTAATGGTCTCGTCAATTCGAAAGCTTTTTATATAATGAATTACTAACAGAATTCTTGGTAGATCCAATGGCTCTATTATAAAGGAAGTGAGAAAGATGCCTTGTAAAATGCTTTAGCGGTTTTGATAAAAAGATGACTTGTGGAATGCTTTAGCGATTTTGATATGAAAATGCGTATGATCCTAAGAAGGTATATTTTTTCTAATGACTCAGTTCATTATCGAAACCTTGACTTACTTAAATTATGCATATATCCTTCCCAAGCTAAGCTAAGGGAATTATAATTAAATTTTTAGTAATATTGGGCCAACTTGATCAATTCTCGACTCAAAAATTATATATACAGATATTTTTACTTTAGTCGAAAAAATTGAAAAAATGGTACATGTAGATGTGTTGTTACTCAAGCCAAAATTTAGAAAGTTTTACCAATCAAATTTGTGTAGCACTTTTCATAGAGTTTGCATCGAAAAATGCAACGTAAAAAAACATTAAAGCTATGTTACATCATTTTATTCGTAATTTTGTATGCATTAAATTTATTATTACATTTTTTTCATATCCAATAAATAAGTAAATAAATAAATTTCTTAATCACTATTACGTAGAACCGGTATAACTACGTATTACATAGAAATTTCCTTTATTAGTTCTTTGCAATTGTTAAGTATGTTGTTGTTATTATTAGTATGATGTCCGCATAGCGAAACCACTGTAAACTGATAATTTGTGTGTGGCCTTTTTTTTTTTTTAATCGAAATATTAAATTAATGAAATGAATTTACTGAAATGAAAATCAATAACTTGTAAATAAATTATTATTGAACACTAAGAACAACTCTGTGACTTACTTTGCCATAAGAAAATTTTGTTCAAACGCGTTATAATTATAGTAATTTTTATCTGTTGGGAATTGTTCTTGATCCATTTGGTCAAATAATTGCGTGGTGAATAAAGAATGAAGTAGGGTTTTTTGAGATTCTGAAAGTAAAGAAACCTTATGTAACTATTTTATAAATAATATTTAATAAATTTAAATAAGTTTATTAATAATAAATTTGACTAAATAAATAAAAAAAAAAAACCAAATGACATCATACATTATGCAAAATTCGTAGCAACATTTCAAATAAAATAATATCAATGTTTGACATTTCGATCATACTTTTGACCAAAGAAATAAAAAAATCAATAAAATTTTCAGAAAAAATTTCTTTGATCCATGACGGTTGGATTGATGTGAACTTTTTAAAATATTTTAAAAAAAATTTAGTATAAATATCTTGTTGATGTAATATATATAAAGGTTTAATTAAAAATGTATGAATACAAACATATTGAGTAATACACATAATCCCACGCAAAAGATGTGTTCTCAACATAAAATGAGAACAATATTTGCTACAAATGTTTGGTTCAAACTTTGTATCGTTTATCGAATTTGTGTAGTGACATTGAACATATCGAACAATTGTTTTTAACATGAATAGATTCCATTTGTTCTCTATCAAGTAATGTCCTTTTAAATCAAGTGTGTAATTAATTTTAAATATCAAATTTTATAAAAGAGAATATATAAAAAAGTTTTGAAAAAAAAAAACCTAAATCGGCATCACTTTGTTTAAACATTATTTCAAAAGCATTTGCAATTGGTGAAAGCATGAACCATGTGAATTGATTATCGATCTTGAAAATAAACGTTAAACGGTAATAGTTTTTAATAGTTTAATTATTTTTACAATTTTGTGATAATAACAATAATAATGAATACCTCCGATACAATAAATTCTCTAAAAATATTCCAAATATTGATATAAATCAATCTGGTTTTTTGTTTAAATTCCGCTGAAGCCAGAGGACGAAATCCAGTTGAAATTATCGAACAAATATGACCTTAAAATAAACAATTATTATTTTTTTTTATATTACTGATCATTTAATTAACTATTTTTGTTAATCTTATAAATAAATATTCACCAACAAATAATGAAGGTTCGCGTCTAAACATATTCATTATATCATCCAATTCATTCACCGTAGGAAATAAAACAAATTCCTAATGAAATAATTTATGTACATATTTGTAAACGATGATATAGTAATGTTAAAAAAAAAAAAAAGGTATTACCGGTATATTAAAACCAACCTGTTTAGTGCAATCATTAGACACACTATTACTTTCTTCAACACTCGGAATTGTCAAACTCAATAATCCCATAATTGAAGATTTCACTTCAATATCAACAATTGCTAATACTGCGGATGAAGGTTTATTCTCAATAAATTTATTAGGATCATAATTAATATTTTGATTAGACGATAAGGCCCATTGCCTAAGAGCTTCGAGAAGCATCGGATGCTGTCGAATTTCTAGCATTACTTTAAATTTTAAATTAATTTAATGGTTATACAGTATACAGTATATATATATATATATATATTATATGAAAAATAAAATGAAAACAACATACCAATTTCATTTTGAATACAAGAAAAAATTGTTAAAAAATGAATTATAAATGTTAAACGTGTAGTTTTTGTAATTATTTCATCTCGACAATTATCAGTATCTAGTTTATTGATTTCATTGATATTTTGTAATATCCTAATAAAATAAATATATAAAAACATATAAAAAACATAAATAAAATAATTATAGTAATTTTAAGATTTAACCGTTCATGTTAGTTGTCCCCTAGTTGCACTACTTAACACTACTTAACGTTAATGCATGCAGCAAGAAAGATCTAAGTTCAGGGGGTTTAATTCAATCACAATTTCACAACTATTTGTAACTATTTGTAACTTACTTTAACACATGGTCCAATACTAAATTTCAGATAAAAAAAAAAATTAGGTATTTCCATGCATGCAATTAATCGTGATACATTTTTTACATACCTCCAGACAAATTTGTCACACCAATCAAAGTTTCAACTGGATCAAAATGATAACCCAATATTAAAACGATAATATTAATAGTTGGCCACCCTGTAATTTTTTATAAATTAATTTTAAACTCTGTTTGTAAAATGAGAGAATTTTTATTTTAAAATTGTGTAAAAAAAACTTACAATCGGTAGGAACGTTTTCAATAATTCCAGGAACACCAAATAATTTTAAAATCTCTGTCCAAAATTTAGCAAAGTTTTGAAATAATAATTTTTTGTTCTCAATTTCATTATTATCAACTTCATTAATCTCATAATTATGATTAAATGATATAATACAAATAAACATGGATGAAATAATATGAAATAATTTTGTCATGTCATTATTTTCATTATTCTGCTTGTTATTGTATGTTCTCAAACTTGAAAAGATCAACTATTTAATAAAAAAATGAATTGTAAAAGAAAATTGTGAAATTATGTAAGAATATGAAACGAATCATATGATAAAAAAAATATTTACCAACAAAATTTGTACAGCAAACGAATTTTTGAATAAAAGATTTCCAATTTTTAAAAGATTACGAGTTTTTGGATTCACATTGAAACAGAAATTTCCATTAATCACAAAAGAAATATCTAAAGGTTGAAAATCTTTAAACTTTAAAAATAACCATCTGATCATCTAAAAATAATGTTTAATCAATAATGAAATCTTGAAAAGGAGACATTTTCACATAATTCATATTATAAGTACTAACTAACCAGATTAGAACCGAATTCCTTTAAACTCCAACTACCTTCACAAACCTTCCAAACCCATGGCATAAATACGGAATCATAATTAAAGAAAATATTTTCTATAAATGATATTTCGGATTTATCGGTAACATCATTAGGTTGAATTACCAAAGTCGATTGAAGACTTGATATTATTTTTGAATATGTATGTGGTTTGAATTCTATTAAAAAAAGAAATTAGTATAGAGATTATATTTTAAAGGATATAAGGACGTGTGGGATGATAAAGAAAAGGGTTATTTACCAGACGAATTATTATATTCAGTTTCAGAAATCTATCAATAAATAAAGGAATTAATAACAGAATTAATAATAATATGTAATAATAATAATAATAATAATAATAATAAAAAAGAGTTATCTCAAAGTTATATAATCTCACAATGTATAAATATAAAAAATGAATCATTGAAACTCCATGAAGAAAATCCAATGAAAAATATTTTGTTATAAATCGCGTTAATGCTTGATAAACCAATGACGCAGACAATTCAGTGGACTTTTTTAACCTATTTATTGAAAACAGAATGGATTATACAGTATAGTAGAAATTATGTACCAAAGTATGTAAGTACTTACATTTGATCATTACAAGTAAAACATACGAAAAATATCGCAAGGGCAACACGATCTAATTGTTGCTTCAAAGCAGTAGTTTCTTTGGTTGGATCGCTCGCAAGCATTGCTAAAACATCTTGTAAGTTTGCTATTAAACAGCGACATTATTATAATATAGATGGCACGTGCTAAATATGAATGAGGATTATCACTTACATGGCAAAATTTTGAAAGCGGCATAATCAGGTATTAAATTTCCTTGTCTGTTCACAACAGCTTGTTCACTCGTTACTTCTTGAAATCCAGCCAAAGTACGTATCAAAGAAATAAGAAATAAATCAGATACATTTCTGATCGTGCTAGTAAAGGTATTGAACTGAGAAAAAGTAGATTGTTGGTGTTTTTGATGTAATGCAATATCCATGAATCCGCTCACAACTATATTAATATCAAAAATTCAGGTCACATCAAATTAATCGACAAAAAAAACAAATTAAAATAATGCACACCTAATTTTTTTGCGTAAAGTTTTTTCCAACAATTGTCATCAGATTTTTTATCAATTGCATTTACGTGTAAAGCCGAAGGTATATTAAACAATTTTGTCAACATGATTAAAGATTCCAGGATAATAGGATCATTTATTACGACATATTTAGTAGGTTTATTGGTTGTTTGGAGGTCGAGATGGACCTGAAAACCGATAATCACATATCAATATGCTAATTTTTAATTACATAAAAAAGACTTATATAAAAAACAAAAAGTAATAATCCGATACATACCATAACTACAGGAATCACAACTTCATCTAGAGCTCTAATAATGAATCGATCCAATTTTACAAGTAAATCACAAAGTATAGTTAAATTTTCGAGAATTTTTTCATTCAAATCATTTCGAGAAATTTCTTGATTCAAACGTGGAATTTTTGATCCAAGAATTTCCAACATTATAGACACAACTTCTAATACTTTCAAAGGTGAATATGAGTGTAAGTTAGCGATCATGTGACTACTTAAAAATAACTAACCATCACATAATTTTCTAAGAGATTATTTTTCCTACTCACGATGTGTTAAAGAATGTAAACATTCTCCATTCCATCGAATACGATTATTTCCATCATTCCAAGGATTTTCATAAAAGTAACGAATCCACCAAATAGTACACATATTTTTAATATCACTATCGACATTATGATGGTGTTGTAATAAAATTTCTTCGCCGAACAACTCCTCACATACAAATTGTGAAACGACACGTCTGATTAACTTGTAAATATCAACATTATTAATTTTTGACACGGTATTTTTATCATCAGAATTGGCTAAAATATTATTAAAGTTGACAGGAATTCTTGAATCAACGGAAAATTTTGTAGCATTTTTAATACCAAAATCCAATAACCAATCAATAATTATTCCGAATATCTTGATAAGTTGTAAGAATTGACACTGTTGAACAACTTGAGTAGTAGTCGGATGAAAAGGGGTAGAACAAGTTTTGATTTGACCTTTTTAGAGATAAACATGCGCGTTAAATTAAAAAAAAACCAATTAAAATGAAACATAAAAAAACAAGATAAAGCAAGAATAACATTATAATAATAACAATTATATAAAAATATTTATAAATTTACAAAAAGAACATTTAGGAAGATCTGAGATCACCACGAAAACCAAATTAAGTTTAACATATGAAATCAAAGGGGGTGACCATAATCGGAAACGAATTATAGGATTTTCGTGCATATAAACTAAGACAAAACAATAAAACTAAAAAAGTAAACCTTTGAAATCCTAATTAATCTTATTGCTACAAAAGGTAAGATCATGAAAATTTACCACCAATGATTTCACACAGCGTTTGGATACCGTCCAAGAAAACTTTCCATAAATTTTGATGATCATTTACAGAAAGAGAAGATGAAGGTATCAAAGGCATAGAAGATACAGAAGATACAGTAGATACAAAAGATACAGAAGATACAGAAGAAGAAATAATCATTTGATCTAATTCAGAGTACCATCTTGCCACGTATTCGGACCAAGAAGAAAATACCTAAAAATAGAAGCGATATACGAGATACGTTTTAATGAATTTTCTAAGAATGGTAGCAACTATATAAGATTCAATTAATACAATAAAATATAATACTTCTTTTAAAGAATTGAGAAGATTATTTTGAACATTTTGATTAATATCTAAATTTAAATTCAAATCATTCTTATAATTACTTTCACAAAGTAATTTCAAGAATTGAAATATTGAAATGAAAGGTTTATGTTGTGAATTTACAGTTGAAAACATTTTTTTTTTTGTCGATTAGATCAAGTGATTATGTTTATTTTACAAACACATTTAAGTTAAATATTATTATTATGATTATGAGGATAAATTTGGTATTATTAGCAAACGTGAATCTCATGATTACGATCAGATGATGCATGATAATGACGAAACTAAACATTTGCATAATGTGTAATTGATAAAATTAGAGATTTTTATTTCGGATATATAAAAGCGCGCGTAAAAAAAAAAAAAAAAAGTCAATAATTGAGATAAATTGAAACACTTTTTACATGAGACCAAACATAAAAGGAGACGAGACTGCGTTTATTGTTTAAAAGGCTAAACATACATAATTTAACAATGATTATATTTTTACCATAATATGTAATACCATAATCGCAACAATATCATCAAATATGATGTCAAACGAGACATGTACTGTACGTCCGTATGTTAGTACGTACTGTACGTCTGATCGTGGAACTAATGTTTAGTTGGCGCCAAACGTTTCAGGATAACTGCGTGAACGCCTTATCACTAAGTATTACGTATTCCATATTTAACTATTACTATAATTTTACCGTTGCCATTACTATATTCTAAGTAATACTTATTTCCAAATTTGCTAAATCATGTGAATCGGGAACTCCCGGATCAATAATCCGAGTTTTGAAATACAAATTAAAGTATTCGGAGATAGTTTAACTGTTAATATATATATATATATATATATATATATATATATATATATCATATATATATATATAAATATATAACTTATATATATATATGTATTAGATAAAAACCTATATATCTGATATCAGATATATATATATATCAGATATCAGATATATATATATTATAAATATATATATTGTAGTTTAAACAATAAAGCTATACGTATATTCTTAAAGCAATATACAATGGGAAAAAATGAGAAAAGATGACTAGACAATGATGAAATAGAATATGATAGTTAAAGTGAATAACAAAAAAAACAATGAAAAATTGAAGTAATATTATTATATAAACCGCCGAACTTTGCAATAGAATAATGAAAAATTTTCAATATAGTTGAAATAGTATTAAAATAGTATTAAAATAGTACTATATAGAAAATTATCAAATATACTAGAATACTATAGTAAACTCTGATCATTTCTAGTAACGGTGATAATAAATTAACTTCTTATTTGTTATTGCATTTTCTAGGGATGTTTGTTAAACACACAATTGATATTGGTTGGTTATTAATTTAACTTTAATGCAACTAAATTCTTTTTTTATTAATTTATACGATCGTTGGATCTGCGATTATGACCACTAAATGTTTATATAAAGTCGCCCATCCCTGATATACTGTACAAAAAAAAACCAAACAAATTTCTTTCGTTTTATTAAAAAATTTTTTTCGTGTAAATCATAAATTTATCATTCGTGTATCATAATAAATTTTTTTTTTTTTTTGTGTATACTATATTCTTTTTTGTGTTATTTAAATTTATATAAAATCAATCTTTGTACAATATTTGCAAAACATTCAATTTCTTCATAAGAAAGGATCAACTTTTTTTTTTTTTATTTATTCATTTTCATGATGGTTTCTTTAAAGACGTCTACAAATTCTTCGACTATTAGTGAGAGAGACCTAAATTCTAAACTTACTGATATATTCACTAAAATCGGACAACCTGGAAATGCACAACAGGTAACTTTTATCATTGTACATTATTGAATTTAATTTTAACTTAATTGTCTAATTCCCCTTTTTTGTAAATGTAGGGTATCCAAGAACTCTATGATTTATTGATAGAATATCCGGAATGTGACGTCAAAGTAAATGCATTTCTCGCTACTGCTGGTACTTTCTTTCAAAAATATATTCGTAAGGCGTTAGCCGACCTTACTACTCAGGAAATGAGAAAATGCGGAATGTTACCTAAAGAACCTGTAACTCCCATACCCACAACTAAAGACACTCCTTCTCAAAAACATCTAACACCTCCTAAAAATAATAAACCTCCTCATAAATTTTCTACAACTCGTTGTTCTAATAGTAATAATGGGGTAAATACTAGTCCAGTAAAAGAACTTTCGATTAAAAATGATTCTTATGAGACGAAATCTGATGTTCCTCCTATGACCCCAAGAACAAGTATGTTTTATATCTATATATATATATATTTATATACATATGTTTTTCTTTTTTTTTTCGTTTAGCATATGTGAACCTATTTTAATTTTAATTTTTTTTTCTTTTTTCTTTTTTTTTTTTAGGGGCTTTCATAGACAAAGTATCTCAGGAAACTTTTGATCAAACAAGACTACGTCTTCATGCCATATTTCAATATGAAAAGTACAAAGTAATTAGTTAATTTTAATCATATTTTAATAATTATTTATAGTAATTTTTTTTTTTACTTCATTATAATTAAATTTCTTTTCATTTCTTTTTTTAAATAGACTGGCCAAAAACGATCAAGTCTACCAAATTTAAAACAAATAGAAAATGATAGTGAACGATTAGAATTTGTTAAAAGTATTATACGATCTCGACCAAAAGCTCGTCGTTCTACTTGGAATGATTTTAACACCCCATTTACTACTAGACCTACTGATGTGTCTATTCATGCTAATTAATTTATATCAAACAATTTCGCAAAAAAATTGACTATATTAAACATTCCCTACATGATAGACATATGCAGTACGACTATCGCTATCTCTTTTACCTCAATTATTTATAGTTTTGGAAAACCTATATTCTTTATTTATCGAACAATTTTTTTTTTCAATCTTCTTCGGTGGATCATTGATAGATAAAGTCTTTGTCATTCATGCACATTCATTTCCTTTAAATACTAAAAAAAAAAAAAAAAAAAACTATATACATTAATAATTGAATTTTTATCCTGTACTACTACAATGAATTATGTATTTGGATAGTATATAATTTATTTAGATGGTTGAATAGTTAATTAATTAGTTAATTAGAGTGAATTAGAGATTCTAGAACGATTTTTGTTAAATAACGACAATGTAAATAAATTTATTCACACTCATTTTGAAAAAATTTTTTTTTTTTTTATTTATTATTTTTTTTTATTTTTTTACATACTCATCTCTGAGAATTTCTTTTTAAAAGTTCATGTAAATGTATCATTTTATCATGAGAATAAATTCAACCATTCGTTTACGAGTATTAAAAATTCTTGTATTGATATTTATCTATCCTATTCTTCCTATTCTTCCTATCCTTCCAAAAGCCCGGTCCGAGTCGGTCTTTTGAGTAGACCCCATAAAGTCTTTATTAAAGTTCGATCCAAGTAGAGTGTCCAGAAATCTGCTGTGGCAGAATCTGCGCTCTTGTCCTACTCGCCGAATAATAACCTATTGGTGGATACAGTCTATTGTGTTTAAAAAAAATTAGATTTTCTTTTTGTTTGATTTTTTTTTTTTGATTTTGTTTTTAAAAGTATAAGAATATGCAAATCGCAGCAGAGTTTTTCAGTTAACTTGAAACTCATATACTCCGCTTTCACGTGCAACTTATAATATAGCACAAAAAAAAAATGTATATGCATATGCATGAACACAAATCTTTTTCTGCACGTGAATGCGAAGTCGAATCCCAAGTCTTTTGAGTCGAATCGGACCGAACCGGACTTTTAACGTACCCTATCTTGCATATCTGTATGTGAACCTGGCACCACGTGACTATGACAAAGCAGTATGAAGTTAATTGCATTGAGGAAGATACGTAAGAATGCGTCAATTGTGTCATTATTTGTTCTATTGATTTTTAATGAGCCTACCGATCACTACACTAGCTAATTCATTGAATATGCTACTTGAGAACACCCTAAATCAGGTTCAAGTCTGGTAAAATCCTATTTCTAATAAAACTCTTTTAAAATCTAATAACGGACTTTTGAACTTCATGTTAAATTATGATATTTATTTCAAAAAAGTCAAATTCAGAAATTAAATTACAGTACGATAGCTATCTTCTTAATATGTTTTATGCAAATTAATATCAAAATATATAATACAGTAAAATATATAATAAAATATATTATTATACTGTGAGCAAGGATGATATATTACATCATAACAGTAGTTGGCAAGAAATTTTCATCCAAAGTTTAGAAAATTTTTTTACCGCAGCTATTTTCTTAAAAGGCGAAAAGTTTCTCGACATCTATTCAACAGAATTTGATGAAAAGTTTTTTTTAAATGAATTTTACTGATTCGTCTATCAGATAATTGTTGAGAAAGTTTTGTTCAAAATTTAGAAAATTTTCTGCTGCGGCTATTAAGAGGTTGCGAAAATTTCCCCCAAACTTTGAACGAAAGCTTCTCGACATCTACTTGAAAATGAATTCTACTGATCATAGAATTTATATAAAAACATTTCATTGAATTCTATCAGATAGTTGTCAAGAAACTTTCGTTCAAATTTTAGAAATTTTTTGCTGTGGCTATTTCTTACGAGGTGGCGGAAATCTCCCCAAATTTTGAACAAAAGTGTTATAATGAAGTTATGACCCATAGATTGATCCTTAAAAATAATACGTATCTATGTGAAATAACGCCCATTCGAGACATGTAATTTAAGAGTGTTAAAACAAAAGAATTTTAACAAAAAAAAAATTATGATTGTACTGCATTCGGTTAATTATTAGCTCTCTTTGAATTATGTATCTGAAAATAACGCTCATGGGTGTTATTTTGCGCAAATATGGTAAGATATTTCGGGTGAGCGTAGCTAATTTCCGTGTAAACTATTTCGATACTTTGTTTTTTTTTGAATTTTACTGTATGTTACATGTTGATCTTAGCTGCCAAATTTTATGCCATAGCTTTGTATTTCGACAGTTGTGTAGTTTTTAGAACCCTATCAGGAACAGGAAAGCTTATCTTATATTGGAACCCTTTTTTCATATTTTTTTTTTATTATTAAGATCTGTTGGTTGGCAGAACAAACTTTGCCAAAAATTTTCGTTCAGACCGAATATATAAAACATACTAAATATGCATTCAATCGAAAATTTAGTTTTAAATGTATTGACATTGCAATATCGTTCAGATATTGTCTCTATATATTAAAAGATATACAGTATATATACTAATCACCTCAATCAAAAACTTATTGAATCGGTCAAATAATCATTCGATTAATTTTTTTACAGAATTTATAAAAAAAATAACTGTAACTAGATGACAAATGCTTATTATTAGATTTATTCACATTCACTTTGGGTCCGAGAGTTAGGCTTCAATTTTTTTTTAATAATAGTATGAAGAACAAATTAATTGATGGTTCGAGCAACACTCATATTCAATTTTCACGGTCAAAAGATGAAAATGATAATTATGTCAATTATAAGTTACAGGTAATATCAAATACCGGTAATAAGTTTTTAATGAATTTCGAAACTAATTATTATTTAAAAGAATTCTTGCACGTATATAAACTAATGATTCTGTATAAAAAATTTTATTTTAAATAAGAAAGAATCAAACCCCAACCTTGGTTATATAGGTGGGTGCCTAATTATTTTTGAATCAGATATCTGAGTCGTCAACTGGTTAACCGAACCCGGATAAAGAAATTTTTTTAAATAGGGTGGGTATCGATTACCAGCTGCAGGGGTGATTGTCATCGATCGATTAAAAAAAATAATTATGATTTTATTGATGCTATAATTCGTTATTATAAAATTAATTAAATTGATGATTGCAATCACCACTGCAGCTGGACCCTTATTTAAAAATTTCCCGATGGAAGCTTAACCGTTAGCTCAACCAGGATTGTACTTATTTGGCTAGTAACAGTAATAAAATATGCATTATGTAAATACCAGTTACTTTATTGTGAAAGTCAACTAGTCTGTAGTTGAACATCAACTGATTATATCAGATTACAGATATAAATCCTGGAGCAACTGATCGAATCGATAAGTTTCTAGAGTCGGTGATTTATTGTCGAGATTCGGATGTAATTTTTGACAAAGTGCTTACAGTTACTGAAAATGTTGAAATTAATATAGCTGTCATTATGATCATAAATTATTTTTATTAATAGACGGCAGATACCGTAAAAGTTCATATACAAGACCCGGGTCTGTTTCATTCTACCAATTTTTAAACCCTTTAGTAGACCTGGGTCTAGTACTCGCCCAGAGGTTACATCATGAAAAGAAAAAAAATTTAAAGCGCATACACACTTTATATTTATAATAGACATTTTAACTATTTGAAAAAAATCGCATTTAATTAATAAAGATTCTGTGATTCGCACCCGGGTCTAATTCATGGTGGGTCTACTATTTGGGGGATCTTGTATATGAACTTTTACGGATATGGTTTCCCCATTATCTTTTTATTGAAATTTTGAATTCATACATTTGCCGTACAGAGTTGCATACAGTACTCCTGGTCTTTTTCAAAATGCCAAAAAAATAAAATAGGGATAGTTGTTCATATTAATTGATCATATAACAAGATTATTAATTCGGATCATGAATGTAATAAATTACCAATTACCACTTGACTAGTGTTAGGATACATTTACAATCGAATAGTATCCCGATACTATTTAAAGAGGAAACTTTTTCAGAGAGGTATTGTATGCAGCGCTGTACAGTTAAATAGATTCTGATGCATTTTCCTGAATACAGTTTTTTGCATTTTTCCCTTCACAATATACAGACGAGTTTCTTTATTCACGAATAAACGTTACTAAAAAAGTCAATTATAATGCTAGTGGTTTTATTTTGTACTTTATTCTATAATAACTCACAATCATGTATATCTTTCCTTTATTTGAATAGCTTTGACAATAGTTACTCTTTATATTGGCCGCTATATAAAGTACCTTGGGATCTTGTTCAAGAATTTTGTTTTTATAATACCAGATATTATTCCCGAATTCAGCGATTTCATTTGTGTAGAAAAAGGATACTTATGTGGCAAGTTTTTTGAGTATTATATATAGTTGCGTAATTGCAATTGAAAAAGTTGCAAACTATTAGAGGCTTTTTTTGCGAACCTTTGAATGAGTAAAATCGTAAGCCAAACCGGGAATACAAAAATATTTAGTGATGATTTAGCAGGCCTCATGAATGCAAATAATATTGGCGAAATTCTATTATAAACAAGATCAGCACGAACAATGTCTTGCCAACAATTGAAGGTCTTGACAAACACGATTCAAATACCGAAATGATTAGTTTTTTTTTTTTTTAAAAAAAAAAAAAATAGTAATGATAATTGAAAAAAATATGAAATGGTTATAATCAAATCATAAATAGCAGGGCAAAAGATCCCACAATAGTATACTTCATGTACTAAACTGTCGAAGTAATTCTGAAGTTAGATGAGAGGTATGTTTGAACATTTAAGTTTATCCTATGGGTATAAAGAATCAAATAAACTCGGCAATTTAAGTTGTTTTTTACTTGTGAAAACTTATTCTTCTAATCCCAACTAAACAAAGAAACATGACTCCGTATAATATAGGTTAATAATATGAAATTGAGAGACATAAGACTTACCGGTATATATTTCTGTGAATAATTAAAGCGAAGTAGTGGTACTGTAACTGTATAACGAATTATTAAATAAAATTAAAGATCAGTTTGATATTAGAGCGAGAATTAAAAGTTGTTCGTGTCTGATTATTATTAGTGTTTTAGAATAAGTTTGACCATTTATTGTATATTTTGTTGCTTTATTTTATTTTTATTTATTTATTTTTTTTTAAAACTTGGTTTTCCGGAATTTTGTCTGAGACAAGTTTATAGTTTTTAGACTTAAATTTATCAATATTTAATAATAAAGACCTCCGCCAGTATTGATTTAGGGTGTTCTCAAGCATCTCAATCAATTGATTTAATAATGATCGTGATGATGCTCAATCATCAACATCAATGACGATAGTTATAGAATTAAATGCTTGAGCATACTCATTTTCTTTTGATCATGATCTTCACTATGCCACCCAAAACAACTAAAAAAATCCAATAAAAAAAAATTCTATTCAACTGACTGCTGAAGCTTCAACATTAGTTGCATCGGTTTCTCCGTTTAATGATTATACAATTTAAATTTTTTGTTGCAACAGCAACAGAATCAATTTATCGAATCGTTAGCGAAAGTTGCTTTACAGCAAAAAGACGTAATAATTTTTTTATGTTATTATTTTAAAAGATATGTTGGATTTACTATGTTCGTATTAAGGTATCGATCATTTGTTTTAAAAGCTTCGAGCATTAACAATAAAATGGTTATTTTTTGGATCGGATCGAAACTTGGTGAGAATTTATTGTTTATTATTATGTTTGAATATGAAATAATGCTTGAGCGACCTTTATCAATGACAAATTTTTGACGAAAAAAGGTGGTTTGTATCTCACTGATTTGTTCATCGCAATGGTAATTCACTTGATTCATTTATTCGATTCCGACTAATTAAAAATTTACTTCTGATCCATTGAGTAAGGTGCTTGTGAACACCCTTAGTCACAGATATAATTATTTTTATGCTTATTGGGTTTTTTATTCGTGATTTAGTTAAAGAAGCTCGCAATGCTACTTCATAAACAGAAATTCGTCTGATTTTGGGTCAATTGCCCGGGTAACTTATTTAAAGCTGTAACGTTTCACTGACAGGCTTTGCTTAGAAGGCAAAATATACTTCTCGTTTATTGGACAATACGGTTATTTCATAAAAACGCTGTAAGAAAGGTAACCAAAAATTGTATTTGTTAATGGCACTCAACTAAGTTAATTTAAATAAGCCACTACTAACCGTTTAGCTTGGTATAATACGTAGCGCAAGTTTTTTACAATGAAAGAATCTGTTTAAATTTGAGTTTGGTTCTTGTAATTGTTTGTGGGTCTATTGATCACATGTGGTCAGTGTTGGGCTCGCTTATAAGTCCAGTAAAATTGAACTGGAACTGGACTTATAAATAGTCCACTGGACTTATAAGTCCAGTAGTCCAGTTTATAAGTCCAGTAAAGCGGACTTTTGGTCCAGAGCCCAACACTGCATGTGGTAGTTTTGGGTTTATTGATTATAATGTACTTGGTTTTGGTGATAAGTATTATTTCTTGTAGTTCTTGTTAGTCATATATAAAGATGCAGACATTTAAAAATATGAAGGTAACTACCTTAAGTGCCGTAAGTTCTGTAAGTCATATAAGTGCAAGTGTCATATATAGTATAAGTGCCATATATCATATAAATATACCATATCAGATGTGCCATATGCGAAGTAGTGGTATATGCTACAAAACTTGTTTTTCAGTTGTGACCTCAGCAAACATACATATATGTTTGCTTATTTACCATCTTATACACGACTTCTTAGAACTCTGGCTCTGGAACAGTTCTTTATATAATTTATTATATTATAGTTTAATAAATAATTCAAAAAATTGATTATTGCAATGGACATGATTTTTTGAATTCCAGTCACGTGCAGCCAATCAGTTATAGAGATCGACACGGGTCAGCCCAATGTTTATTCTTGGCTTCGGACACTAACGGGTATTATTTATTTATATTTTAGATTAACTACGACTTAAGTCATGATACAAGTCACGGCATACAACACAAGTTACAGCACGCAACATAAATCAAGGTACGCAATATAAATCATAGCATACTACCTATTATGACTCATGGCAAAACTACCTATTACTATATATAGCATAGATCTAAGATAGTACAACCTTTACATCATATATAAACAAAAAAATCATTTAAACAATTGATTTTTTTGCATATAAACCCATTCTACTCACCAACCCTTTTCTTGTTTCTATAATACAACAATTACTATTGCTTTAAAATGGATTGTGGAAAGCAAATCTGACCTGGTAAGGGGCAAGAATTCACAACTCTTTCCGACGATCCCTCGTACCAAATTTTCCAAGAACTCGGACCTACAAAAACTATGCAGTTAACATATTTATACACAACAAAACTCTACCAAAGCTGCTGTCAGGTACAAAGTCCATTCACTGTATGTTCTTTGACTGAAATAGAAATGAAAAAGAACAGTAGACTTATAAGCGAGACACCTTGGTGGGCTTTGGTGCTATTGAGCAAAGATGTAGCAGAGAAACTCTGGAGCTTTGTCAAGGCCTATGGATATGAAAATAGAAGTAGATACTTGTTATTCTGTACAGCGTAACTCCTACAACTCCTTTATTTTGGTACTCTTTTCCTGGCCTGCTTTGAACGTTTTGAAATTTTACAAAAAGTAGTCAATTCGGCGTACCCCTCCAAAAGATCAGCAGTGTTTACTCCTTCCAAATCCGGACGCGTCTACCGAAATGGAATCTCCCACGAGGATATTTGGACTAATGCTTACCAAATAAACAATAACTAGTGTAATAGAAATCGGAGGGATCACGTGTAGAAATTTCTAGATGTTAAACGTTTTTTTTTCTTTTCCTCTTTCTAGAATACATATAGTGCTAGATTAGATTTCTTCTATACAATACTATATAATTTTTAAAGCCTAACACAGGCAAAAATAGTGTCGTCATGTCCGTCTTTTTTTTGGCCTTTTTCTCCTTTTCTCTGATTTTATTTTTTTTCGTTTATCCCCTTCCCTTTTATTTCTTGTCATGTTTTTTTCATTTCGTTAGTTTAGCACTCCCCATTTTTTTATCCTTTTTACTTTTCTTTCTATTTCGTTGGTAGTTTTTCTATCTAGGAGGCTAGGAGAAGAAGGTTGGAAAAGAAGACGGTCATGACGGGCTGGTAAGTCAGGTCGGTGATTCGGGGCGAATCGGTCTGAGGTAGATCGATGCAACCGATGAGGCTAAATTACCCTTGGCAGGTCGCACATAGGTGCTTGAGTACTTAGATACTTTATAGTAACCGGGTGAGCCACTCTTCGATTCAAACACCAAATGGTGGATGTAAAAAATTTTTCTTTTGTGAAATTATCATCAATAAAGCATTGAAGCGTACCATGATCGTCAAGTTCAAAAAAAAAAAAATAAATCTGGACCTGGTAAGTTCTTTTTTATTTGCTCAGTATTTCTTTACTAAAAGTATACATGATGTAAGTTACACTGTGGTTGAGTGAACCCAGTAGAAGGCTCAGCCACAGGAATTGCCTATATAAATCCTATTGTAAGTTGTGGAGCTTGGTGTACTTGAGTTAGCAT
Organism: Gigaspora rosea; assembly: GCA_003550325.1. Classification (NCBI taxonomy): domain Eukaryota; kingdom Fungi; phylum Glomeromycota; class Glomeromycetes; order Diversisporales; family Gigasporaceae; genus Gigaspora; species Gigaspora rosea. The sequence continues at coordinate 520,952 of QKWP01000056.1, read as the reverse complement.
TACCAGTATAAATACAGTTTGTGTTTTGTATGCTTTATTAGCAAAATAAATTTTTCGAAAGAATTTGCATGCCGAAATCTTTTGAAAGAATTAAGGGTGATGCAAAATCTTTCGAAAGAACTACAATCTTTTAAAAAGATTTTGGTATACATTTCTTTTGAAAATTTTGAAATATATTGCGAAATATTGCGAAATAATACAAAATCTATTGTGAAATATTGCGAAATAGGCCAAATAAAACAATGCAAACCTCTATTTAATTATCTCATTTCAGGGTCACAAGAGGTAATATTTCATATATTATCATGTAAATCTGCAGTTTTTCACAATATTTCGCAATATTTTGCATATTTTCAAAAATTTTTAAAATTTTCGCATTATTAAATTTTATATTTTTATTTATTATTATTTTTTTATTTATCATTATATAAGGTAGATATGGGTATTATGGCACACTACCAATTATGGCACACTGCCAATATCTTATGATCTACTGATCGGAATCATGTGATTTTAGTACCAATTAATTCGTCTCAGTGAGACGAATTGATTGGTACCAAAATCATCAAATTCTAATTAGTGTATCATAAGATATTACAATTAAAGTAATATTTAAAATCATTATAGGTATTATAGTAATAGAAATATTGCAGTGTACAGCAACATTTTGTGAACCATCAATCAGAATTATGTGATTTTGGCACCATTTAATTCATCTCATTGAGACAAATCAAATGGTACCAAAATCATGTGGTACCAAAATCATGTGATTCTAACTGATACTTCTCGATATATTATAATTTAACCAAAATAAGCTGCACAAGACAAATTTTAAAATTAACATGAAATTATAAATAACTTCTAATGGACCAGTCCAATTTTATAATTTTACCACCAAAATGATCGCCTTGAAAAGACAATTTCAACAAGCCCAAAATTGCTAAAATCTGATTATGAGATCGCAGGATTGTTAAAGTTTTATTATTATTTTGATAAAAATAGATTAGTTTAACTAATCTAATTTTTATCAAAAACAATACAAAAAACTTAGCGATCCCGTGATCCTATGATTGGATTTTAGCGATTCTGGGCTTGTTGGAATCGCCTCTTCAAGGCAGTCATTTTAGTGGTAAAATTATAAAAATTAGACTGGTCCATCAGAAGTTATTTATGATTTCATGTTAATTTTAAAATTTGTCTTGCGCAGTTTATTTTGGTTAAATTATGATATATTGAGAAGTATCAGTCAAAATTATTCGATTCTGATCAATAGATCTCAATAGATCATGAAAAATAGTATATGCGCCATAATTGGTATATGTGTTATAATTTATCTTTTTTAATTTGCATATTGTAATTAATGATATTTTATGATTTAGTGATTAGAATTAAATGACTTTGGTACCATTCGATTCATCTTGATGAGATGAATCGAATAGTACCAAAATTATTCGATTCTGACCGATATATCAAGTATTATTAGCTAAAATACTTAACTGCACCATAATACCTATGTCTACCTTATTATATATATTTTCAAAATTCAGCAATCCTGCTTTCTGTATCTATAGACTTTATTATATAAAAAAACTAATTTTTACATATATATTGTAATTCTATTCTAACAGAAAGCTCATCCAACTTTATGTCCAGGTGCGACCCGTCTAGTGATTATTCTCCTCAATTAGGATTCTCAACTTACTGAGAATATGTTTCCTCCTGTCACCAGCTAGCAATTGCTGACATATCAGTTTTGCCAAATGTTTCGAATTTAAATATTTAAACTTAATCCATGAAGACCAAGTCGACTTGGTCCCTCTAAGATTAGATTGTTTACATTTGATTCCACTAAAACTCTCACTTCATTTTTTTAATTTTTCTTTCTCTTTAGGCTCTGTTCTGTAATCTGCCTAATTTCATTATTCGGAGTGATGTTTTCTTTTCTTTTACTACTCTTGTTTTTGTTTTTGCTTCAGCTTTTTCTTTTCATTAAGGTAGGTATCCCCTCCACTCTTTCTCAGTCATTTTGGAATTCACATCCGAAGTTCCAAATATGTTGCTGAAATCTCATGCTGATGGTCTCAATAATTGTATCCAAAGCCTTTCTTGTTCCGGCTTTGTCGTTCATCAGACTTTCCATCTTTTTCTTCCAATTCTGAGGTATAAGACCTTGAATTAACTGGCTTCTGATAACTTTTTTCTTTTTCCCCTCTTCCTCCTATTTGCCAAAAATCCTTCTTTCCAACTTCTGTATTGCTACTTCCATGAAAGTACAGTACTAGAATCTTCCTGAAGTATTTTTTCAACTCTTTACATTTTCTTTTTCTATCATTTTTCAAATTTCCTGATAGTCCACACATCTTGCCAGGTGTTTTAACATTTTTGGCTCCTGCTAACAGGTCGCACAAATGTCCATTTTGTATAGGTCTGGCCTTCTTATTCTAAGCTTCAACATCGTAGACAGTAGGCTATTAAGGTTTCTTATTTTTTTCTTCATCTGTACATCTCCTTCCTTTATATCTTTCTAGAAACTGCCATATCTTTTTCCAATCTATATTACCTGCCTCTTTTTCAAATTTTCTTTTTTCAAACCTCTTGAGTTCTACCCATTCTGCATCCTGTATTGCTAATGCTATTTGACTCATGAACTTCCTAATCAGGCTATCAATTATAAAGTTCTTCCAATATGGGACTACTTGCTAAATCTTGGTCCAGGACCACTTGACACTTATAATGCTACTGCTTCTGGCCTACTCTTTGCAAGTTTGTCTGCTTCTTCATTTTTCACAATGCCACTGTGCTCCTTAACTTTGTGCATTTCTACTATCAGCTTCTTGGTTTCTTGTATTCGAGAGATCTGCCAAAGCAGACTTGCATTCTGCATATTTATTCTAATGGTTGGTAAACTCAGAAAATCAATAATTCAAACATTAATACAAAATTTAATAACGGTCCTGAAATCCAGTGAGCTTTTACAAATACCATGATCGTTTACTCTCTTGGCAAAAACTGCATTAAAAGCTCCTCCTGAAGTTAATACAGAAGCAGAAAGTTTCCAACAAATGATCATTGCAACAATTCAAAGTATTGGTCAGTTCGATGGGAGCACTATTTGTAATAATCAATAGAACATTTATCTGATTGGTGTTGATACTGGAAAATTAGGATATTTCTCAGTTATGGCAAGTATTATACAATGTTTTGTTATAGTTATCGATGTAGACCCCTCAGGATATTGGTTGAGAGCTCTAATTAATATTGCAATAGCAGAAAAAGGAATGGTTAGGGTAGTGACATATATTATGTAATATAATTTTACTATACCCTCTACCCCCCTCCCCCTACATAAGAGAAATTTGATTGGCTATTATGAACTTCTATATTTAATGTAAAATTTCAGAGACCCCCCTCCCCCCTAAAATATTACATAATATCTGTCACCACCCTTATGAAAGTGGGTATAGATCAAATGTTTGATTTGCAACTAGAACAAGCAGACATTTTAGATACATTTGAAGATTCTATTCATTGTTAAGCACAAAGTGACGAAGAATTAAATGGGTTTATGGTATTAATGGATATTTCTAATCAACGGTTATTTGCCAAAATAGTTTTACCTTCTTCAAGTTGAATTTTTAAAAACCATGAAATCCTTTTTGGAAAAGTTGAACCAATATATGGAACTCTAGAATTAAATGTAAAAAACAGGACATAGTTGATACTCAGGAAATATTATTAAGAGCTGCGCACATGCGTGATTTTGTAGCACATTCATTTTTTGATGTTGATAAGAAAGTTTAAAAATCTTAGAATCATATAGGATTTGCTGCCTAATCTTGGTATATGCCATAAAAAGTTTACTTGTTAGAATTGAATCAAACCAAGAACACATTGATCCTTCCTTAATTCTATTAATTCCAATGAACCGATATGTGAATGCTGATCTGAATAATTTTACCAATTCATGGAAAGCAGGCGAGATAGATCAATGAGAAAAATTAGTATTATATACTCAATCCATTCAAATATTGAGGGAAATTGAACATCATAAACAGCATAAACTTCAAAGTACTTCATCGAATCTAGTATTAGTTGTACATGACTTTGTATGTGCCATGTTAAAAATTTCCATGAACATTCTATCATATTTCTTTGATAGACAGCAAAGAACACGTATTCATTGGCTCGATGTTCCATATTTTAAGGGAAATAATAAAGATAAAGCAATTTTGGTTCAAGAAAACTTGTTCTTAAGTTGGAAAGAATTGTGCAATCAGGTTATAAAGCTGTATCAAAGAAATTTAAAAGCATTGAAATAATTATCTTTGGATCAAATATTGATTTTCTTTGAGAAATCGAATTCTGAGAATTCTTTATTAAATAATTTAAAATTCTCAGACATAGCATTACATCGGCAAATTTTATATATAGATATATATCGATTACTAACTGGTAAGATATATATCAATAATCAACACCCCTGTCGATTTCTATTAATAATGATAGTAATCGATATATATCCGGTTAATTGATATATATCGAATATGATATCAATTAATAATTATTATATTTATATAATCATGCTTTTTGAACATTTTACAGATTTTTGCAAGTTTTCGCAATTTAATTATAAATTTTTTTATTTATTATTAGAATTTTGATAAATTTAGCAGGTTGCGATATCGCAAGTTAATATTTAAAAAAAATTAAAATGGTAATTAGTTAGAGTTAGGGTCCGAACTAGTATTAATATAGAGGGTGCATATATGTATGCAAAATTAAGCGCTAAAAACTTTTATTTAGAAGCCCAAGACTAGTTTACTTAATGAAATTTCAAGTTATTTAAACTTTTTGATTTTTTTGTAATTTTTCCTAATTTTTCGTTCGTTTTGTTATACAAGATCCTGTGATCTAATTGGCCAATTATATTAACCTGCGATATAGCAACCTGCAATATTTAACAACCTCCTATTATTATTATATAATATTTTAATTTATTAAATATACAAGTTTTCGCTATTTAATATAAAATTTTATTTTTTTATTATATTATATTTTAAATATTACATATATTATATATTACAAGTCACTTTCGTTATAGTGAACTCTCATTATAGTATAGTGAAGATAAATTCAAAACCAGTCTATATAAAAATCCTCTCGATATAGTGAATTTACTAATAACCTCTCGATATAATGAAATTTTTAAAAATTTTTACTATGGAACGGACTACTTCACTATAACGAGTTTGACTTGTATTATAAAAAAAATGTCAAAAAAAATAAATCCAAAAAAAACGAAACCAAAAAAAATAAAAAAATGAAAACAAAAAAAATAAACTATTATATTCTTTATATTTGCTTATATTTGCTTATATTTGCTTATATTCGTTTATATTCGCTACTTCTTGCAAAGTGCCAGAAAGTTAGATTGTTTTCTTGCAAAGTTCTGAAAGAAGTAAGAATAAATAAAATAAAATAAAATAAAAAAATAAGTAAAAAAACATACAAAAAACAAAAACCGAAAAAATAACAAAAAAAAACAAAACTGAAAAAAAATAAACTATTATATTTCGCTCATATTCGCCTATATTCGATTATATTCGTTTATATTCGTAACTTTTTGCAAAGTACCAGAGATGTTAGAATTGGTGTTCTTGTAAAGTGCCGGAAAGTCAAGTCATTTTCTTGCAAAGTTTTAAAAGAAGTAAAGGATAAATAAAATAAAATAAAGTTAAGAAAATAAGTAAAAAAAAAA
>QKWP01000056.1:501980-514966 GCA_003550325.1 Gigaspora rosea | reverse complement strand
CTGAATTTCTTGCAAAGTGCTAGTGGTAAAGTGTAGAAATAAAATAAAAAATTTTAAAAAATAAAAAAAAAATATAAATAAAAAAAAACAAAATGAAACTAAATGAAACAAAACGAAACTAAACAAAACTAAACAAAACCAAAAAAAAAAACAAAAGAAAAATGAAAAACAATGTAAAATTAATAGAAGATCTAAATTATAAACAAAAAAAAAACAAAGATCTAATCTGATCTTGTGGTACAATTATCAAAAATCATCAAAACATTTCGAAAATATTAGTCAAACGCGTACTTGATATGATCGATCTACTGATCCCAAAATATTTCGAAAGTATTTGAAATATTAAAAAGAAAAAAGAAAGAGAAAAAAAAAGAGAAAGGAGAAAAAGAGAAAGAGGGTAAAAGGAAGAGTGGGTAAAAATTGTTCAAAAACACTTTTTTTTTTTTTTAAGTTTTTTTTTTATTTTGTAGTATATATTTTTATAATCTAGGACACATTACGGATTAGATGGGCATAGGAAATTTTTTAAAAAATTTTTTTTTTTTTTTTTTTTTTACCCGGTGATTCAAAACACTATGTAATCATTAAAGATCTGTTAATTGTTATATATCGTTTCAAATAATTCCAATTATAATCGATTTATAGATATATAACGATTTAATATAAAAAATGATATATATCAATTTAGTTATATATCGATTTTTATCCAGTTAATCGATATATAGCGATATTTTATAATCGATATAAAACGATTAAGTGTTATATATCGATCAATATATATATAAATTTTCCTGATGTAAGTTATAGAGCGTTTGCCACAAAAAACACAGTTTCATTACCAACTTCTTCGGTCATTGTTTGTAGTGTAAAGATCAACAATAATTTCTTTACATTTTTAGTTATCTTTCTATTTCTATTGAGAAAGATGGTTTTAGGTTATAAATGTTCATACCAGAGTTGTTGACGAACAATCTGTCACGTGGATGATCAGATCTGACTTGAGAATAGCGATTGAGTAGTATAGTTAAAGGTTGCGATGTTTATAGAATTTCAATTTGTTGGTGTTTATAAAAAATTTTTTTCAATTTGTGATACATATCAATTTTTAATAAATCTTTTTTTTTTATTGATAAGGAATTTACTTTACATTGATAAATATTTTTTAATAGTCAATTCATAGATAGAATTAATTTAACCTGTCCCAGGCTCTCTATGTGCTTTGAGAGCTGCTAAAAGAAACCAGACAACAAACAAATTAACTCCTGAATAATCCTGATTAAGGACATATACTATATAAATTATGTATCTATTTGGTTGATTAGTTCAAGAATTGGACCAGACAAATTATAAACTTCAAAGGCTACAATCTGGTATTCTTTTAGTAGCATTTAGTTAAGAAAAATATTAAGTTATAGTAGCTATAGCATCATTATATCATTATATCGTAATCATAACAATGCTTACACACGATACAATTGAAATTGCAAGTTGTAAATTGTTGTAATTAAGTTTTAATATAGATGACACAACGTTTCGAGTTTCGTCTGCACACCTAGTCACTACTGATTTTATTAAAAATAATATTATTGTTATAGGCATTGTTATTAGCTTAGTTCTGCCTGTTACAAGTATAATAGACAGTAAAGTTTGGACAATCATTCCTTACAATACTATTAATGAATTCTTGTTCGTAAATGGGCTTGTGAGTAAGGTTGCTAGCCATAAGTAATTATTACGGCATTACAGATTACAACCTGAGTTGCAACTCTTGGTTACAACTAAGACCCAAAGTTGTAAATATCCATATTGCTATAAAAGGTTAAAATAGTTGTAATAGTTATTATAGTTGTAATTGCTGTAAAAGTTGTAATTGCCATAAAGGTTATAATTGCCGTAATAGGTGAGCGTGTGAGAGTGAAAACCTAAAACTTATCATAGTAAATCATTGTATGCAGCTGCAGGTTTTACTCTTATGCACTCATATTGTTTTTGTATTTTGATATCATAATCAAAAACTCGTTTTGTACTTAAATTAATTTGATCAAGTAAATTGTGTAAGTATAAAATGTCAATTCCTTTGTATAGGGAACAATACTTCAAAAAACTTGAATAAACTGCTTAAGAATGATAAATTTAGTTTATCATAACAAGATTTAAAATTTTGATTGGTACATTAGCGATATGCATTATATATATGTGTTCGTTTTTGTATATATTGCATATATGTAGATCGAAATGAATATTATTACGATTTGTAATCATGAGAAGATTTTAAAATGCATAAAAATAAAGTTTTTTTTTGGCTACATTGAAAAAACAAGTTCAAATTAAGATTTATTTAGTAATTTGATCAAAGTTTTGCGTGCTACATTTAATATGCGCTATCATTACGTAAATTATATAAAAATAATTAAAGTAAATCGTAAAGAATCGTCAAGGCGTCGTGGTCGCATCTCGACAAATACTAGGACTGTTAATCGGTCCGTCAGGTCCGTCCTGGTTAAAAGACCCAGTTTTTTAAAAAACTGTACCGAACTGCGATCTAGGGCCGAATAGAACTGAATAGAGCTAGACCGAAATTTCAATACTTTTACAATTAGCTTTTCAAATTATAATCTGGGCCAGTGCAAAAAGATTTGTACCTCGAAAAATTTCATAATTTTGACACTAAGGAAAAATTTTTTTTTCTTGATTAATTATTAAAAATTTTTTAGTATCAAATAAAATAGGTTTTAATCTAACTTATTATAATATTTTTATTGTTTTAACATTGTTTTATTTTAATAATTAAGCATGTACAATTTACTGTATTTGAAAAAAACCCAAATTTTTTTTTTAAAAAAAAAGATAATTTAAATAATTTCGCAACCAATATGCAGTTTTATGAGCTGATACTTCGCAAGTGCATTAATATGCATATTATAAAGATATTGTTAAAATTTGAGCAAAATTGGATTACTGGTTGTAAAGAAATTAAGCTTTAAAGTGAGATAATTTGATTTTTTTTACTATATATGCGTATATATAAATTACTATAGTAAATTATATAGTAAAAAAAAAAAGTTACTATTAATAAATTTTTTTATTTTATCAATAAAATAATCAAAAAAATTTTATTTTTATCAATCCGGTAATCTAATAAGTATATTATTAAATTGTATTGTTGATCATATACAAAATGTGGCTAAATTTTTGGTACCACATGATCATTATTGTTGTGTTCTTGGAATATTCTAGAACATTACTGCATAAAATTTTCGATAATATATATTATGTGAGTTTACACCAGTAGTATACCCGTACACGCAAGTATTTTTGTTAAACACACATATATATTTTTTTTATGATACATATAAATTATAACAATTTTACAAAAAAATATTTTTATCTAGAACGAACTGTAGCAATATGTATATCAAATATGTTCTAGAATACGAATAAAATCACGAAATAATCGGCATACTGCATAATGTTTCACCCGAAATTTTGTGTGGCACCCGAAAATTTGTAATCGACTTTTAATAGTTTTCTTACTAGCTATTTATAACTTTTTATATAATTTTTATAATCACGTTATCCAATATTTATATATTGTGGCTTATTTTTTTTAATCTATAACTATATGCGTTTACTAATTCCCCCCAAGTTCTCATTGGTTGCAGATCAATCATATTTCCGATTGGACGAAATTGACGATACCCAACAATAATTTCAAAGATTTTTTAAAACTTCTAGCGATGATTTCTCAATAATTACTTACTCAAAGTCAGCAAAAAATTTTTTATTTTAATTATATAATTTTGTAGAATTAAAATGAAAAAAAGTTATTGAATTTGGCTTAGTGGTTATCGAGAAATAATCACTAAAAGTTCTAAAAAACTTAAAATATTGGAAAAAATCAGGTGATTTTTTTCTTATTTTAAACTTTTAAAAAGATTTTTCGACAACTTACCTGATAAAATTTGATCAAAATTTTTTTATTTTATTCAATGAGCCATAGAATTAAAATAAAATCGGCCGAATCTGACTAGTTAAGTACCAAGTAATATTCGTTCAAAGTTTAAACAACTTTAAAAAAGAAGCTGCGATTAATTTTTTTCTTCTTTGAACTTTAAGCAATGATTTTTTGACAACCAGCGATTCAAATTCGACCAAATTTTTTTTTATTTTAATTCTATAAACTCATAGAATCAAAATAAAAAACGTTTCATCAAATTTGAATACTTTGTTGCTAAAAAATCTTTGTTTAAAGTTCAAAGAAGAAAAAATCACCTGACTTTAGCTTTTCTAAGTACTTACACTGCCGCATGCAAGTATTTACTTTAGCGAATAATTGCAAACTTTATTTCATTCGGCTTTCTACTTAACTTTACATGTGCACATGCAAAATCTTTTATAAAATTCTTGCACACAAGCATCTTTTTTAATCTTTTTTAAACATGTCGCACAGTTAATAATACTTTTGATTTACAAATAAATAAATTAATTCCTTTATTTATATATTATTTTATTTTTGCTCTTGAATACTAAGTACTATATTTTTATTTTAAATAGTTGTCTCGCTGTATTTAATATATCCATAATAATGAGACGTACTGAATATAGTCTAAATGTTTGTTGAGTTAGCTTTATTTGTAAAAATGCACTATCGTTATTTTAGTATATATAACTGTATTGTCACTGCATTTATTCGAATTGTAATACAATTGTATGCATTTTTAGATGGAACACATAACTTGTTGCACAAATCTCGCGAATTTTGCGAATTTTGTAGATTAGGCAAATAATAAGAATATAGCAAAGTTATCATAATAGAAAAAAAGAGCCAAAAAATAATATTTCGTCTTTATACAAGATAGACGATAATAATTTTATTCAAGTAATTAAAAAGAATAGACAACATCACAATAATATATTTAAGAGCGGATTTCATATCCAAGTTGTAAAAAATCATGCTTTTATCTATTCTCATAATAAAGTTATAATAAAATTATTTGTTAGTATCAATATTTTCTAAGCGATCAATAATAAAATATAAAAAATACTTCCCTCTATTTTATTTGCTTTTATAAGTTATTCGCTTCTAAGTAATTCATCGGTTTAAAATTGCTATTGCAAAGTCCTGCTAAATCTTATGTCTATAAGGGCGCCTACTTTTATCACCTGATTTCAGTTTATTAGTAGCCCTTACCCCCCCTAAATATGAAAATTATCATGTGTTATATATAATTTTCAAAATTTTTGACCCCCTCCTAGAAAATCAGGTGATAAAAGTAGGCTCCCTAATTCTATTGTATAGATCCCGAATAGTTTTTTAGAAAGCTAATCTAACATTTGTAAAACTTCGAATCTTGACATAAAACTTGCATAGCATTTTTCTAACATGCCATTGCCACTAGATATTAATGCAATTTTTGATATTGAAGAAGAAGATATAGTTATTAGTGATGGTAGTGATTATGAGCTTGACAGTATGCTTAATAGCATTCTAGATGCAACGAATGGTGCTGGTCAAACATGGGAGACACAAGATGATGATAATACAACAAATAATGAATCAGAAACAGAAAAATCCAAAACGTACCATCTTTTGGTTAGTGAATACTTAGAATGGATCAAGAACCTTGAAAAAACGGGATTGAGCTATTACAGACATGATTATTGGGTGCATAAAGGTGGTTCAAAAAAAAATCCAATGGTCTGAGAGATGGTATTGCCATCGGTATGGGACATATGAGAGTACTGCTGGAAAGGACACCACAAAAAAACCATAACTTGTACAAAAGAAATCAAAAAAATGTGGCTGTAAAAGCTATATTCATGTTGTACTTCCTGTTAACTCAACAACAGTAGTTTTACGCCACTTTTATAAGCACATAAATCACTATCCTGGTCAGCTATCAGATTTGTGTACACTTCCTCGTCAGAAAACATTAGACAGTTTATTCGGCAACGTGCTCTTGAAGGACTTGATGCTTTTAGCATTCAACAACTTCTACGCTTTAGAGCAGTTGAACTTCAAGACCAAGTTAAGTCTTTAGGGAAAGTACAACCAAATGAACCTTTACAAAATATTCAAAAATTACGTGACGGATTAGTAACTAAGGATGATATTTATACAATTGTGCATGATGCAATGAAGATGTGCACTTATTTTGATGAGGACGAAATAAAATCCTTGGACAAATGGATAGCTAAGATAATTAGCATAGGCGGGTGTTGCTTATTTGAATATGGCAATCAGGAACAGGCATCAGATATAGCCAATACCGGATTCATATTCGCCTTTCAAACAACAAAACAAAAAGAATTCATGCAATGTGCTAGAGTAATATGCTTGGATGGTATACATGGAATGAATATATACGGCTATCATCTTTTTTCACTTGTTATAAAGCACCCTATGACTGGAAGTGGTTATCCAATTGCATTTCTTATTAGTAAATATAAAAAAACAATAACATTAAAAAGGTGGTTTGAATTTTTAAAGTCCAACCATGAAAATTGGAATCCAGATCTCTTTATGGTTGATGATGCAGGAGAAGAAATAAAGGCTATTAAAGAAAGTTTTCCTGATAGTACTGTATTGCTTTGTCATTTCCATGTATTAAGGTCTTGGCGTAGAAAACTAAATTATCATAGTAAAAATATTGATACATATAAGGCAACTATTTGGAATGATCTTTGGCAATTATTAAAAACAGAGGGGTGGGATGATACAAAAGCAAAAAAACAAGTTACTGAAGCCATTGAAAAATGGCGAAAATTTTAATGTTGACACCGCGAACATCTTTGCTAGCTATTTTGAGCGTTGGTGGAAACCAAAGTATGATAAGTGGATGACATGTCTACGAGGAATTTCTAGAGACATGATTGATACAAATAATCTAATTGAAGCATTCCATTGCAAGCTAAAATATACTTATATGAGAGGAAGACCAGGACGACAGCTTGATGCTGAAGTATATCTCCTTACAGATATTGTGCTTCATGACTTGGAATTTTCTGCTTTTTTAGATGAATTAAAAATTGGTAGAATGAATCCTCAAAGACGTCAACAGCGAATTTGGGAAATTAAAGGAACTACAAGTATCAATCAGAATAATATTTATAGTGTTGGACCTGATACTTGGATCATATATTCTATGACAAATGATGATGTGGAATATTCAATCCGAAGAAAAGATTCTACAATTACTAGCAAAGATAGTTTAGATATATCTTCTTATATTTGCAATTGTCGTAACTTCAAAATGCGGCAATTGCCATGCAAACATATTTTTGCTATACTTAACAAAATTTATATTAATGCTGATAATGCAGAAGGAACTAGCTATTATCTTGAGACGCAATTTGTGGATCCTATTATTGAGGAGTCTATTAATCCTTTTACTTCTATTGGACCTCTAGGTGATGAAAACTTTGAATTTTCAAAATTAAAAGAAGAGCTAATGTTAATTGCTGAAGAATGGAAAAATAAAGGAAGTAAAGATATCTGAAGCTTACGATTAACACTTAGACAAGCTATTCAGATAGAGAAAACAAGAATTGCAAAGGATCAACTCAACTACTGATGAAAATATATTAGAAACATCTAGTTTAGGACCAAATTCGATAATTAGAAGACAAAATAGATTTTAAAAATATATTAGTCTATATAATAAATTAATTAATAATAAATAATAAATAATAAATTAACTTACTATCTTTAAACAATTGTTTTTAAAGAATTAAAATTTAAGCAATAAATTATCTATTACTTGTTGTTAAAATGCTTCACTATATATCCTCAATAAATAAAGTATTTAAAAACAAAATTTTAAAAATAAATTATATATGGATACTTATCAATTGAACAAATCAATATATATGCAGGTAATATACTTTCTTTTCCTTTTGTAAGATTGATTTGTCAACTTCAAGACCACCAAAAGAAGCATAAAACCAGAGACAACTAGCACAATTAAAATTATAATACTAGCACTAGTAAAGATGAAGAAATATTAATTGCTAGAATGGAAATAAATTGTTTGATCATCTGTTCGAAAAATATCTGAAAGAGAATGCATATTTAATATGAATATAGTTTATCCCAAAATTAAAAACGCCAATTAATAAATAACAATGCCAAAAAATAAATGCAATAGTAAGAAAATTAACACTAACCTTCAAATAGAAGACAGCATTTAATTATCAATTGCAAAGAAATGCATTCTTGAAGCTATAAACTTAACCTTAAATCATTAGATCTACTTATACTTACAATCACTTTCCCAACTGCAGATGTACGCCTAAATAATTCTTTTTTAAAAAAAACTAATGTTAGGATTTTTTCTTGTATTTGATAAGTAGTCTCTTTGAATATAAAAACCAATTTCAATGACAAATTACCGTAATAATTACTCAGGAGGGCAACCTAACGATGCATACAAGTAGTGTGTTATAAGACGAGCAAATAATTAAAATTAAAATCTTATAAGAACCAAAAAAAATAAAATAAATAAAAGATTTAAATACTTCACCCTATTTCTCTCCCTCTAGCGACCAAGAACAATTCTATTTTTAACACAATCATATATATCAAATGTTAAAAGATTATAAAAAATCATTATGGCAAACATGTATGAAAAAATTATGAACGAGCTCTTAGGTCGTAATAATAGCAGTCCAATGAGCGACACCATTACCGCCCCTCATGATCCATTACAAGATTACCAAACTCAAACTGCTATTACTCATCAATTTCTTCGGCAATCCAAAAGAATGGGAAATAGAAAAGCTCAATTATGGTACGCCTATTATTTGGGAGAGATCTTAGAAAATATGCTGCCGGAACAAAGAACAATCTGTACCAAGCAACTTTCTCCATACTTTGCTACTGCAGCTATCCGTGCTTATTACATTTTTCGTATATGGCGAACTTCTCAAATCAACCAAACTATAAAATTGACATTGTCAATGATTTATAAATTGAAAGTAGAATACTATTAGAAAATCGTAAATTTGTAAATTAAAAACCTTGTGGTGCTAGTTTAATAAGAAATTCTTAATGTAATAGCATTGGTGCTGTTGCGCCGGCTTAAAAATCGACATTTCATATATCATATATAAAAAGTTTAAAGGTTATATATTAATGTTCCTTATATAAGTAATATATAAAAATATTATCGTTATACTCCTCTTTGCAATAAATCGTTGCCAAATCTTTCGCTTTAACCTTATTTGGTAAAATATTAAACACTTCAAAGTACAAAATTATAATAAATATAGTCAACAAGATCCCTTTTATTGGAGTTTGGTAAGGGTAGAAATATAGAGTAAAAAAATAGTATTTTATACTCGCCTATTCGAATCAATTTATGATCAAAGTCATCTACCAGACATTTCATTAGTTGTCGCTAAGTATTTTTAATCAAATTTGGATGCACAATAGCCTTCATGAATATCTGAAAGTGCTTGTAAGTATTGCTAAAATCAGTTTGATGGCGAGAATAAAAAAACTTAGATCTTTTTTTCCCATTTATGATACGATGATATTATTGGTCGATGATATCACGTTGTTGGGGATTGTCAATTTCGTCCAATCGGAAATATAATTGATCTGCGACCAATGAGAACTTGGGGAGGGGGGAAATTAGTAAACACTAACTATATACTAAAAAAATTTGTGTGCAACCTTGGCGCTTAATAATAATATCAAGAAAATCATTTTTTGTTAAGAACCCACTCGGGGTTAAATTAGTAAAATTTTGAGTTAGAAATCTAATATCTTTTAAAACTATCTAAAAAATATTTGTGTAATGATAACGTTTTTATATTGTGTAATGATAACGTTTAGATTACTCTATTTATACTATGTAACGATAACGTTTAGATTACCTATATATACTGTGTAATGATAACGTTTAGACTAACAATATAAATAATTGTATTAAAGTATGGTATCTATTTCTACTGCAATATGATTGGGAATATAATTTGTATAACACTTATATGCAAATAGGTTACACAAAAGCTTATTGTACTGTTTTCACAAAAATAATTTTTGGTTACACACTACTAATGTTGTGTAACGTTACACAAACCCGCTTTTGGTAGCTTTTAGTTTTGAACCCAATTCAGGTTATTTGAACCAAAACTGGATTCATTTGAACCAGATTAGGTTCATTTGAATCAAAATTGGTTTTATTTGATCCAAATTATATTTATTTAAACTGATCTGGTTTATTTAAACAAAATCAGCTTTATTTGAACCAAAAATATGGTTATTTGAACCAAAAATGAGTTTATTTTTGAACCAAATCTAGGTTTACTTTTTCAAAAGAAGCTATTTTCATCATTTTTTTAATATAAAAGTTTAAGTAAATCTCAAAAGTGCTATTAAGTAAATTTGTTCAAAAAATGAAAAAATATTTATAGAAAATATTTAAACTACTTTTAATTAGTATGTTTTTTAATTTTTCAAAAAATAAGCTATTCTAATGTTTTTTGTATAACTTTTTGGCCAAAAAGGATATTTTTTTCACAAATATATAGTATTTGAACCAGGCATTATTATATAGCAACCTATCACCATAGCAACCCTACGATCGACCAATCAAATCAATTATATGAGTCATGTAATCGCTAATTTGCGAAGCAATATACATGAAACAAACTAGCGAATATATAACTCACAGAACCAATTTTGATTAATCGATTACTCTAAAAATATTGTATAATAAACCGATCACTAAATTAAAAAAGAATTTACTGAAAATTTTATTAAAAAAAAACAAATTACTCTAGGCAACTCTCAAAATTTTTTATTTTTTTTTTTAAAAAAAACAATACAAATATACTGAAAGTTTTATTTAAAAAAAAGCAAATTACTTTCGAGACAACCTCCTAAAATTTTTTTTTTTTTTTTTTTTTTTTTTTTTTTTTTTAAAAGCGAGATCTGTTCTCTTTTCCATTTATTAAAATTGTTATAGAGTACATTTATTACATGTTGCTACAACTATTCTATTCTAAGGAAAGGTAGACTAGAGCTAGTTTACTCCCGATCTAAGCTTTGCCAAGATAGATCGCAGATCTACTTAGTCGATGTTATAGTTTGTAGTGTTTTCGTTGATGAAGGTGTCCCTCCACTTATTAAACCATATTAGTTTCTTTTCTTTATGATCTTTTCTGTGTTTTCTCTGTTCCGGTATTTCTTCAGGGTCGCCTTCTATCGCCGGTAGGCTGTTTATTAGCACCCTGCTTTTTTTCCACATATTTTCGTAGATTTTCTTTACTAGTCTGTTTGTAAATTCTACTGTTTTCTTTTTGTCTTTTCTTCCTTTCTTCGTTAGGATGTCACTCTTAGTTATTATACTGATCGGTATTGCTTCTTCTCCTCGTTTCAAATTTTCTTTTATTCTTTGGGTAATCTCTTCTAGTTCTTCTCTTTGCACCTTTCTTTCGTCCTCCGTTTGTTCTAAAGCTTCGAATATTGCGTCTTCAATCTTGTATCGGTTCTCTTCACATAACAACCAGTGCGTTTGGTCTTCCTGTTCCTTTCCACATCTTCTGCATAGTGTATCTGTGTATTTCTTTGCGTCCCTGTAATGTAAGTATAGTAATGTCGGCAATTCTTTTAGTAGCATTTACCCCCTAAAATTTTTTTAAATCAGTATTACAACTAGGGTTGTAAAAAATATTATACGGTATAATAACATTGGTTAATATACTGTATAATAACCGTTATTATATCATCAATTTTTGGTATAATTGGTATAATATTGGTATAATATAAATTAATCAATAAAATTTAATTATATTAATAATTAATAATACTAACGCTAATAATTTAAAGAACCTAATGATCTCTTATAGAAGCTAATATGTAGTAAATAAGATACTAGACCTGATCAAGAAACAAATTTTAAGGAAACTAATTGTGATAACAGTGATAACGATGAATTTTTTGTGGGAATTGACAGCCAATGAAATGTAAAATCTAATAATATTATATGAAAATAAATTCTGATTTAAATCACGTGTTATTATCCGTTATTATACCATTATTATACCGTTATTATACCGTATAATAACCGGTTATTATACAAAAATATATTATACCGTATAATTACATCCCTAATTACAACTTTATAATATTATAAACCCAACAAATTTTATTAAAAAAAAAAATTAATATATGATCCAATGAAATTGACAATATTTTAAAAACTCAAAGAAAGTTCATGTTCGCATAGTACTTATATTATGATTACTCATATATATTCATCTAGTGCTTTCATACATGTTCGCCCGGTACTTCCATACACATTCACCTGGTGCTTCTATATACACTCACCTGGTGTTTCTATACATATTTACCTGGTGCTTTTAGGATACATTTGCTCGATGCTTTTATTAAACATTCAATCAGTGCTTTAGCAAAACCTAAAAAAGTTAATAAACAAAACAATAACAAAATAAAAAAGAAACAAGAACAAAAAACTTAATCTTACCTACTCGAAACACCACAAACATGTTTTTTGGTATAATTCATGCTCGGCGAAGCCTTAAAACCTTAAGAAAGAAAAACCAAAATTAGTACCAAAATCAAAAGACAGAAAAAAAGCAATATGTAAAGAAGAAAATTTAATATTTTATCAAAAATACCGCACAAACACCTGCTCAGTATTGATTCACATCTGGCAAAATCTAAAAACTTTAAAAAAAGAAGTTAGTAACAAAACTAACAAGAAAAAATGAAAAACAGAAAAAAAATCTATTCAAAATACTATATGCACTTTACCTGGTGTGGATTCATGTTTAGCAAAGTCTAAAAACCTCATGAAAAAAACTAAAATTAATAATAAGGCTAACAAAACAGGAAAAAAACAAACAAAAAGAAATTAATATTTTACACTTCACGTCCAAAAACTTCCAAAAAAGAAAACTAATATAAGAAAACTAATATCCTTTAAAAAAAAAAGCTGATGTTTTTAAAAAAAAAA
>QKWP01000056.1:481055-499279 GCA_003550325.1 Gigaspora rosea | reverse complement strand
ATTTTATAATTTTTTTTATTTTTTAATTTTTAAATTTTTTTATTTTATTTTTATACTTTACTACTGGCACTTTGCAAGAAATTCAACGACTTTTCGATACTTTGCACAAACCAACTCAGCCTTTCAACACTTTGCAAGAACACACTTCAGCAATTTCTAAATTTCAAGAACGCAAGTTTTTGCAAGTTTTTGCAAGGTTTCGCTTTATTTATTTTTTCGTTTTATGTTTTTGTTTTTTTTATTTTTATTAATTTATTTTATTCTGGCACTTTGCGAAAACCTTCGACGATTTCTAATTGCAAAATCACGAACTTTTACTTCAGAGAAATGGAAATTTGGGGCTTCATTTATTTTTTATTTAGTTTGCTTAGATTGTTTTTTGTTTGGTTTCTTTTTTTTTACTTATTTTTTTAATTTTATTTATTTTATTTATCCTTTACTTCTTTTAGAACTTTGCAAGAAAATGACTTAACTTTTCAGCACTTTACAAGAATACCAATTCTAACGTCTCTGGCACTTTGCAAGAAGTCATAAATATGAATGAATATAATTGAATATAGGCGAATATAGGCAAAATATAAGCAAATATAATAGTTTATTTTTTTTCGCTTTTGTTTTTTTTTGTTATTTTTTTCAGGTTTGTTTTTTGTTTTTTGTTTGTTTTTTTTACTTATTTTTTTATTTTATTTTATTTTATTTATTCCTTACTTCTTTCAGAACTTTACAAGAAAACAATCTGACTTTTCCAGCACTTTACAAGAACACTAATTCTAATTTTTCCGGCACTTTGCAAGAAATAGCAAATATGAGCAAATATAAGCAAATATAAATGAATGAGCGAATACAGTCAAACCTCCATATAATCACACCTTCGGGATACAAAAAGTGGTGATTATATAGAGATGTGACTAATATAGAGAAATTTTATATAATCACAATTATAATAAAATTGCATATAAAAAAAATTGTGATTATATAGAAGTTTTAATAAATAAAAATTTTTATTTTTTAAATAATCAATTATAATTGCTACATATAAAAGTTAAAATTATACTAAGTAAATCGAAAAAATGCTCTAAATAACATTGTTCAAAAGATAAAATTACATATATCCAGAAATTTCAAATAATTTGAATAATATTTTATTATTACGCTTTTACAATTTACGTTTAGGTAAAAAAAATTAAAAAAATTAAAAATTTTTTAACTTGATCGTAAATTATAAAAGTGTATTAATAAGATTTTAACCTAATTATCTCAAAATTTTAGAGTATATGTAATTTTGTATTCCAAACAACTTTACTTATATCATTTTTATCGATTTACTTTAGATAATTTTAACTTTTATATGTAGCTAAGATATACGATTATTTTAAAAAAAATTTAAAATAATTTTTTTAAAATAATCATATATCGTAGCTACATATAAAAGTTAAAATTATCTAAAGTAAATCGATAAGAATGATATAAGTAAAGTTGTTCGAAATACAAAATTACATATATTATGAAATTTTGAGATAATTTGGTCAAAATCTTAATAATACACTTTTATAATTTACAATCAAGTTAAAAAAATTTTTAATTTTTTTAATTTTTTTCGCCTAAAGGTAAATTGTAAAAGTGTAATAATAAAATATTATTCAAATTATTTAAAAATTTTAGAATATGTGTAATTTTGTCTCCTGAACAATCTTACTTAGAGCATTTTTTTCGATTTACTTAGTATAATTTTAACTTTTATATGTAGCAATTATAATCGATTATTAAAAAAAACAAATTTAAAAATTTTTACTTGTAAAAAAATAATAATTAATAACTTAAAAAAATATTTATAATAATAAAATAATTAATTCAAAATATTATAATAATAATGTGATTATGTAGAAGTAGTTTTATATAGATGGTAAATAAAAAATTGTAATAGTGATTATAATGCAATTGTGCTTATACAGAGGTGAAAATTATAGTAAAAAGGTTGGTAAACTTACAAAAGTGATTATATTGGTTTTGTGACTATATAGAGGGTGACTATATGGAGGTTTGACTGTATAAGGAATATAAGGCCGTGCAAATAAAATTAATTGGTTCTCGTTACATATTAAGGTTAAAAGACACCTGGGACCCGGTTGTTATTGTATAAATATAAAAAAATGTTATATAAAATTTTTAATATAGAATTTCCAGAAGAAAATTTCCAGTTACACAATCAAACATATCGACAAATGATATTGCATGATCGATTTATATAAAATTTATTGGGCATTAGTTTATAACCATGGCGACCCCGTGATTGATCAATAAAAATCGATCATGTGTTTGTCGTTTCATCGGCTAAAACTCAGACCGGATCTCGTCTGAAACTCAAAGCCTGGATCCCATAGAACTAATCAAAAAGACAACTTTTTTCACATATTAAAATTAATTTATTTTATTATTTATCAATTATATCATAATTACAATATATATATATGGTGTAAACTTTGCACTTTATTAACAAAAAAACATACAAAATTTTTCACACACTGGCCACAATACCATCTAAAGTACTTTGCAACACAAACCCAAATTTGACAATCGAGTTGCATTTCAAACTCGCTACAAAACTAGCTATGAAATCTACCACAAAGACTTACCGAAGCAATCTACTAACCAACAAAAGCTTCAAGTTCAGAACCCATTTTCTTTGCCCAAGCTTCTGATTCTATAAGTACCTAAATAAAAGGAGGTTAGTACTAGAAAAGAAAAAACATACTATTAAAGAAAAAAAAAATGAAACCAAAGCTACTTACCACTCAACGAAGGCTCTAACAATGACGACGAAGCCATAGCAGTAAAAACTCAAAATCTATTTTCTCATCCTAGCTTTCGATTCCAATGAATAACAGAAGAAAAGAAAAGTTAGTATTAGCAAAAAAAAAAAACAGACTAGTAAAGAAAGAAAAAAAAAAGACAACCAAAGAGACCTACCACCCAACAAAGGCTCCAACAATAATAATACCAAAGCGACAAAGGCATTACGACGAAAGCTTCTGATTGTATACAAATCTATCTAAAGAAAGTTAGTACCAGCAAAAAGAAACAAACAAACTGGTAAAAAAAAGGTTGTTACTTATCTGAAGAGCAGTCCTTAGTTCCATTTTGCGTCTCAGACCCAATTTCAAACGAAAAACCTGATTTTAAATGAAAAAGCATCTAAAGGAAGAGAAAAGTTTAGTATTGGAGACAAAAAAAAAAATAAAGCTAATAAAATAAAAACAAAAAAGCTTGTACTTATACTACGTGTAGTAAAGAAAAAAAAAAGGCTGGTATTTATTTGAAGACCAGCCCCTAGTCTCATTCAACATCTCAGCCCTGTTATTACTGCAAGATTTAAAGCAGTATTCTTGCATAGAGTCTCCACTAACGCCTTCCTGTTTTCAATCGCTCTTAGAACCAAAACGACTACAAAGTCGAAGCCGATTTTTAATAAAAAAGTACCTAAAAAAAAAAAAAAAGAAGTTAGTGTCGGTAACAAAAAAAAGACTGCTAAGTAGAAAAAAAATAGACCAGTACTTATCTAAAGACCAATTCGATTTTATAAGTAGGTCTAAAGGAAGAAATAAGAAGAAATTCAAAAAAAAAGTTAGTACAGTATAAAACAACAAAATAAAAAAAGATCTGGATTTACCGGTTGATCTAGATCTAGATTGATTTCGAATTTGGTGCTACCGCATATGGGGTCTTGTCTTTTTACCATAAAATTATATACATATAGAAAAAAACCTGCTAGCAGGAAAAAATTTTGTAAAATTAAAATTTAGAATGGTAAGTCCTCAGTAAACCATAATTTTAAACACAAAACAGTCCGAACCTTTCATTATTAAGAGAATTTTGTGATTTATTAACTGTTAATCCAGCTAAACTAAATAGTTGTTCACATGGAACACTAGTAGACATAATAGCTAGATAATTTTGTATTTACATATAGGCGTTGTTTGGAACACGAGTTTGAGACAAGCTAATAGTTAATTTAGTCGAATGCAAGTTATTAAAAATCCTTGGTCATAAGCTTGTTTCAAACTCATGCTCAAAAATAATGCCCATAGGTGTTATTTTACACAAATACAGTACATATTGTAAATCAGATCACGCCATTGCTGTTATTAATAAATTTTTCTATTTTATTATCATTAGCAACAGCCCGTTTTCATTATACATTAAATGTGGTTTAATCTTGTTTAACAACTAAGGGTTTGTAATTAAATTTTAACCAAAAACAACATTTTATCATGATAATATTTAGTTTATTTGATATTTACTATTAGGACCGACGGTCCTTTCTGTCCGTCCTAAAAAGGACTGGACCAGCCTGATCCCTGGATGGACCGAAGGACCACCAGTCTGGACCGAACCGATTTAACAGCCTTAGACAATACCATTATCAAAATGGCCCCAAGATCATGAAACAATGGAATCCCAGATAAGGCATAAGAAAAAGAACTATAAGACACCTACCAGAACAATACACTGAAAAACAACACTGCAGTATTAAGTATGCTCAATTCTGATTGGTCAACTTAAATACTGCACCCCATAAAATTTAAATTCTTCTTCCCGGATTCATTGACCCGGCCGGGTTATGAAAACAAAAAATTTACTTTGCCTAGCCTTAAACATTTTAAAAAGAATAAATATATATTTGTTAGTACAGTATATTCGATAATGATTTTTTGTCTAACAATAAATTTTAAAAATTTTTATTCTATAT
Organism: Gigaspora rosea; assembly: GCA_003550325.1. Classification (NCBI taxonomy): domain Eukaryota; kingdom Fungi; phylum Glomeromycota; class Glomeromycetes; order Diversisporales; family Gigasporaceae; genus Gigaspora; species Gigaspora rosea. The sequence goes on along the minus strand of QKWP01000056.1, from coordinate 494,532 downwards.
ATGTAAAATATTCTACATGAACGAAAAACAAGTCTTTTACTAAATAAGGTAGCTATATGCAATGTTATATGTAGAAACAAAATTGCGAATCCAGCCTGACAGGTTATACAAGTTTGGCAATCTCATACAAAATGTAAATATAGATTTCATTTAAGGGTGCTGACAGATATTACGTAATATTTTTAGGAGGGGAGGGGGGTAGCTGGGTATAATATACTATATATATACTTCATATATGATGTGGAGGGAGGGGGGTAATCCCCTTAATAAAAAAATATTACGTAATATATGTCAGCGCCCTAATACATTTCTATTCCATCTTTGATATAATTACTTCTAAATAGATTATTTTACTCAAACTACTATGATTAAAAAATAACCTAATTAATACACTTATTACAACCATTACATCTGTTACAACTATTACACCTATTACAACCATTAAATCTATTACAGCCATTACACCTATTACAACCATTACACCTATTACAACAATTATATCTATTACAGGTATTTTATGAATTACGACTATTGCATCTATTACGGCAAAAAATTACAACTTTTGAATAAAAAGTTGTAACTTTACAACCTTGCCAAACCTATTACGACAGGCAACCTTACTTGTGAGGCGGTAATTTAGGAGACATTCCAAATTTAAGTCTAATGCAAAACATGATGAAGTGGCGGCTATCATTATGTTATTATCAACTTTTAACTAGTGTTCTGCAGACCCGATCCGAGATCCAGATCTGATCCAGATCCGTACTCATCAGATCCCAAAAATTAAGGATCCGGATTCGGTCTATTGGATTTGGATCCATATAAAAACCCAAAAAGATCCGAAAAGATCCAATCCTTCATATGTAAAGAGTTCTTCAGATCCGGTCAGGATCCGGATCCGTATATTTAAGCAATGATTCAAATCTATACTTGGACCAATTTGAAATTTCGGATCAGATTCGGATCTTTAAAAATATCCGTCTGATCCGATCCGTGCGGAACACTACTTTTAACAACGCTGAATAAACTTGAAGTAACATCTATCATATCATTCTTTTAACTGTTAACCGCTTAAAAGTAACATTTATATCTTCTTTTTTTTAATAATATAAATTGGTGATGCCTATTCCCACCATGGTATTTTGCTATTTCCACTATAGTTACACAAAAAGTTACTATTTTTAGATTTTAATATAATATTGTATATTATAATTTTAATTATTTTTAATTGGCTCAACTTAATTTAGGTTACCAAAACAAGACTCGTATAATATTACACAACATTAGCAGCGTGTAACTAAAAACTATTTTTGTGAAAACAATGCACTGGGCCTTTGTGTAATATATGTGCATATGTTATGTAACTAGTATATATACTGTGATTGGATATTGTTTTGAATCTAGATTTAGGGTTAGAGTGGGCTGGAATTATATTTAACCTGCCAGGGCATTATCATGATAGTGCCCACCAGCATTAAGCTTAATGCTGGCTGACCCAACCAAAATAAGACTTGTGTGATGTTATACAACATTAGTAGCGTATAACCAAAAATTATTTTTGCAAAAATAATGCACTGGGCCTTTGTGTAATATAAATGCATATATTATTTTGAATTTTAAAAATAGAAAATCTTGTGTAACTATGATGGAAATAGCAAAATACCATGGTGGAAATAGTAGCTCCCTATAAATTTTATTAGCGTGTTTAATAAATTTTTATTTTTTAATAAAAATACATAGTTTTTCTAAGAACTTTATAAATAACTTTTTCGCGTTATATTATGCCACAACAATCGTATACTATTAACTTTACTAGTATACTAGATTGATGACTCAATACATTCAATAGTCTGAATACTAAAACGATTGTTATTTTATTTATTTAAAAAATATCGCATTACAAATTTTTGAAATTTTTACATTATATGTTTTCATTTTTTATACTACTACCAAATAAATAAAGTATAATACAAAAAAATTTTTTTTTAAATATATAACTTTTTTTTTTATTAATTTAAAGGTAGGGTATTAACATTTCCAAATTCATAACAAATCGATTGTAGATCAATATTGTGTAACCAATATAGAAATCGAACGCCTAATGTTAAATCTAGAATATTCTCATTTTGCAAATTTGTATATTACAGTAACTAGAGACAAAAACCTCAAGAAACAATTGGTAAATACACATAATTTATCGAATTATATATGTATGAAAGATAGATATACATATATAAAATAGTGCAAAAGTAGTATTCGATACTAAAACAAAACCTGAATCACTAAACCTATGACTTATCTATAAATCCAGATTTGTATCTTTAGTCAATAACCCAAATATGCTTTAAACTTCACCATTCATCGTTGGTGTTGTCGCTTTTTTCGCCATTTACCAGTTTTATTCTTGTTTCGTTGTCAGTTTAGTATTAACTTGTCATAGGTAAAGTATGATTGTCGTGCAGTTCTTCTATTGTCATTTCATCACGTCTTTGATTTTCTTGTACTGCCGTTTCATTTGTAGTATTTTATTTTTCTTTTTTTCTAGTGTCTTTGTTTCGTTGTTTTTTGTTTTGTTGTTTCATCCTAACGTTTCGCTAGGTGTCATGGCGCTGTAATTAACGTTGTTAATGGGTTTTTTAGTGTTAGATAAGGGATAGGTTTAGATAGTCATGTGAGATTATAAGAGTTAGATTGTAATGTGTTAAAGTTAGTATAAGTGTGGGATTGAGTTTTAGATAATTAGTATTGGTGCATTTTTGATTAATGCAAATAAAGATAATTAAAATAAAATATATACTATATATACCATCTTGGTCTTCTTGTACTTTTTTCTTCTGAATCGTTATCCCCGACTAAATTAGTGATGGTTGTACCGACAATTTATTTTCCTAAAAACGAATTAAAATAAATAATTTAAATTAAATGAATTAAAAAAATTAAATAATTTAAATAAATTAATAAATAAATAAAAAAATAAAATATAGAATAAACGAATTAAAAAATTTAAGTAAAATTTAAAAAAAAATTAAAAAATTAATTTATAAAATAAAAAAAATATTAAACAAATTAAAAAAATAAAATAAAAAAAATAATTTAAACGAATTAAAAAAAAATAATTTAATTTAAATAAAAAAACCCAATTTTGTAAATAATATAATTTAAACAAATTAATTTAAAAAACAACATATTTATAAAATAAAAAAAGTAATTAAAAAATAATTTTACTTTTTAAATACCTTTTTTTTAAAAATTAATTTGTTTAAATTATTTTTTTTTAAATTTTTTTTTATTAATAAATTATCATATATTATTATTTATTTTTCATTTTCTTTTTTTGATTTTTTTTTTAATTTATTAATTTAGTTTTATTTTTTTTATTTTTTTTTTTAATTTTTCTTAAATTATTTTTTATTTAATGTTTTAATTTCATTTTTATTTTTATCTTAAATTCTTTCAATTTTTATTTAATTAATTTATTTAAATTATTTCATTTTTTAATTCGTCTTAATTTAATCTAAATTCATCTTAATTTAATTTATTTTGTTTAAAAAAAAATCATTTTATTTATTTTAAATTATTTATTTTAATTTGTTTTCAGAAAAATAATTATCAGAACAACCACCACTAATTATTCGGGAGATAATTCTTGTCTTTAGGTTTGGATTTATTTTTATTTTTTAATTGTTTTTCTTTTTTTTCTTTATGCACTAATACTAACCTTAATACTATCTACTTTAATCTAACATGACTATCTAACCCTATTTCTTATCTAACACTAACCCACCTATTAACAACATCAATTAAAGCACTATGACACCTAGCGAAACATTAAAGAAGAAATGACAAACAACAAAATGACGAAATGAGAAAAAGACGAAACGATGAAATAGACACTATAGAAAAAAAAAAGTAATACTATAGTACAAGAAAATCAAAGACGCGACGAAATAACAATAGAAGAAAAAAGTAAACCCCACTAATGAAACGACACCACATCTGTAATTGCAACACCAAACCGACGATGAAGCAATACAATAGTGAAAAAAGGTGACAACACTAACAACGAATAGCGACGTTTAAGATTCAAGAAAAACAGCGTGATATTCTTTTATATCAGATATGTAACAGTGACATACTACTGTATGTGGTTGATATAAATCTCGAGTCTGATTGGGTAATGATTTGTTCTAGAAACATAATAGAATACTTGGTCCCTTTGTGTCACCTGAGAAAAACTTAAAGCCATCTGGGAAAACTTCGGTAATATTCGAAGTAGAATTTTTTTAAATAAAACAAGTTTCGAAATTATTATTACTATAAATAGAAATTTCTTATCTGCACGTCATAAAATTTTGGTAAAAATTTGTTAGAGCATTAAAAAACTTTGCTTGTAGTGAATTTTATTTCCTATATAAAAATCTGTAATACTATGCAGATCATATGAAAAATGATCTATGTTTACCCTACCCTTAATAAATTTTTATTACAATAAATAAAAGTATACAAATAGCGAATTTAATAAAAGGTAGAGATACTTAGTTTCAGAGATTATCTCCCTTACTTGTCCCAACCACCATGTAGAGATGTATCTCTTTGATTGGGAAGGTATAAAGCGGGTAGCTTCTGGCGCTAGAAGCCACTGGATAAAAAAAAATATAACTTAAAATACCCCAACCAATCTCTCCTATATTTCTTGTAAAGGAGTAGGTTGTTCTTTTATGAAGCTTTCTTGATGAGAAAAAATTCTGATTAACATTAAATTTTATATTTTGTTTTACGTTATACTAATTATTTATCTTCTATACTACTAGGGGATAAAAAAATTTCAGGTGCCGAAAAACCTTTCATTAGATGGCGGTGCCGAATAACGATAGTGAAGTTTCAGAAACAGGTTTCTACCTAACAGGTTTTTGCTTTTTTATCCATTCGTTTGCATTATAAATGCATGTTGCATTTACATATGCGGTGAATGAAAATGGCAGACACATGTATGGTGTATGATAAATATTTTTTGTAGAAAAAAGTTCGCGCATATGACAATTGTACAAAGTACTGTACATAGGTATAGTCGCAAGTACAATAACAAGCAAGAATTTATATTACAATAATGATGGTGCGAATTAGCCTAGGAGTAACAGAGTGGTATTGATTTGCGAATTCGATCAAATGTTCGTAAACATTACATTGATATGCATCATGATATAATATGCATTAAACGCGAAATTTAATCAAACATCGCTTTAACAGGTTTTTCTCTCGATTAAATTGTATGACGATCACTATAAAAATATCTTTTATTATCTTTCGGAATTGTACTAACTAAATATAGTATGATCTTTTTTTCAAATTGTTAAATTGTCAGTATAAAAATATAGTTTTTGATAATATAATTTTGCCCAGTATATTGTTTTGGTATAATTTTAATACTGTCGAAAATTTTATTACCGAAAAATAATTATTGAAATTTGCCAATGATCATCGCAAAATTTATCACGTTCTCTTGGTATCATTTCTAGATTCTAATGCATATAATACTTTTAGTATGTATATAATACATATTCAAATACTGTTTTTACATAAACAAAACCTAAACAACATGATTTCAAAACCAAGATACTTCACAGTTACGAATAATGATAAGTTTTTTTTTTTTTTTTTTTTTTTTTTTTTTTTTAAGGGTGAAGCTCCTGCCCCAAACTTTATTAATACTTAAGTAAATTGACATTTGGTAGTGCCGTAAATACATACATATTATATACCAGTATTGATACTAGGACTTCAGGCTATAAATCTTTTATCTACGGCTAAAACCCACCAGAGCCTTCTGTATTCCTATTTATATAGATGACCTGGATTTGTACGTTCCTTTACAGCCAACAATCCACATTCACATGTTCACCACTTTGCCCACATTTCCTAATTCATCACTTCCAATTTGGTGTGTGTTGCCAGGTAGGCGCTTAATGCTTCCAATTTGGTGTACCCGAAATCTGGTGTTACCCAGAAAGTCCCTTACTAGCGTACTTCTCGGAGTTCGTATCTCAAGCCATGCAGCTGCCTCTACCACATTGGGTAAGTATCTCAAGCCTGCATGCTGCCGCAACTAGCCGGTTTCCTGCGACTTGAGGACCCAGGATTTAACGTTCCGAATTTGGAGATGTGCAAACGACTGTACTTCCTGCTATGGTGGCGAGGTATCTGGGCATGTTTCGCAAATGCTTCCAATGCCGAATATAGTTGGGTGGCATCATGAGGCTAGGGAAAACCTGATCACTACTACATGCACTTATACTAGCATATATCCGTACTGGTGGTCCCAAACCCTCTTAGCATCCAAAGACTCCCATATAGGTACGCCCAGAGCTCCGTTGGGTCTTAATGATAAGTTAAAAACTTTTCAAAACATCTAATATATTATTCTAACATCATATTACTAATATGTAAATGACCAACCATTTTAAATATTAATATTGTAGCACTTTTGAATCTATTGAAAAAGATATAAAAATTTAAAAACATATTACAATATATTACAATATAACAAAATATAAAACTGGATTTTAAATATTCGTGCGTAAGATTGAAAAAAAAGTTCAATATCAATGTCAGAGATAAATGATACCATATATTCTGAGTACTCAATAAAAATCTAGATGCTCAATAAATATCCCAGATACATATATTATTATTCACTGATCAAAATAAAAACTTAATGAATATTTGGTAATAAATTAAGGGAATTGCTATTCGCACCATGGATTTTTGCTATTTGCACCATGGTTATACAAGATTTTCTATTTTTTGAATTTGTGCACTTGTGTTATACAAAGGCCTGGTGCATTGTTTTTGCAAAAATAATTTTTGATTACACATCGCTAATGTCGTATAACATTTCACAAGTCTAATTTTGGTAATCCACCTGGGTTGGCCAGTATTAAGCTTAATGCTGGTGGACACTATCATGATAATGCTCCTGATGGGTAGTGGTGGGGTTAGACATAATTCCGGCCCACCCTAACCTTTAGGGTGGGCCGGAATTATGTCTAACCCCGCCTAGGGGCAGTGTTGTACATGGGACAGTTGGGACATACGTTGGGACATTTTGGGACATTCTGGGACAATTTTATAAATTGAAATTACTTAAAATTTTATTATGATAATCTAATTAAATTTTTTTTAAAAATGTGTTCAGCACCTAAAAAAATATATAATTATATATTTTTTTTAAATTAATTTATTAATTATTAAGGCTTGGGACATAGTTGGGACACTTGGGATTCTGGGACGTTGGGACGTTGGGATATGGCAAAAAAAGGCTGGGACAGTGAAAATGTACAACACTGCCTGGGGCATTATCATGATAGTGCCTACCAGCATTAAGCTTAATGCTAGCCGACCCAGGTTAGGTTACCAAAATTAGACTTGTATAACATTACATGACATTAGCAGTGTGTAACCAAAAATTATTTTTGTACAAGCAATGCACTGAGCCTTTGTATAACATAAGTGCATATATTATTTTGAATTCTAAAAATAGAAATTCTTGTGTAACCATGGTGCAAATAGCAAAAACCCATGGTGAGAATAGCAATTCCCTAAATTAATTAATCATAATATACGTCCTGCATGGTTTTATTACCAAAATTTTAAATTAAAATGAAATTGGGAAGCCACCAAAAATACAAATTTTTGAGGTGTATTTTTTAGCATTTTTTTATGGTTAATGTTAGTATATTTTATAATAAATGAGTATAAGTGGGTTTTAATTAATAATAGAGTGTAGGGACACGGGAAAATATTTGGGCATGCCTCAGGCTAAGGCATGCCCCTAGGGCATTCCCCTATGTATACCAGTAATTACGTGAAATTTCTGATCATTACTTAAAAGAAATTTAATAATTAGAAACGTCGCATATCATAGAGTTATTATTAATTCATAAACGTCTCACTTGGAACAAAACTCACACTGAAACAACTTTCAGACATAAGTATTTTTACTATACGCTTCTCTTCTCTTTATTCGTTACCAGTCAAAAGACTAACTTTTGTTCTATTAATTCTGCGATTACATATTTTGTATAATACTTATACTTCTCTATATATTTTACTTTTTTCATTGTAGTAAAATAAACTCGATGATCACAATAACATTGCTCAGCATTATAATACTTGTCATAATTCTGGTTAACTTTATTACCATATGAGCCATTCGAATTTATTTTCATTCTATCTTTGCACTTTTCACTTTGTTATATATTTCGTATTAAATCACTAACAATTACTTTATAGACAACTTAGTTCATAGACAATTAATTTACAGACAAGATTATTCTACAGACAATTAATTTACAGACAAATTCAATTTGGCTCAAATAGATAATATTTGATAATAAATTTTGTCTTTTTTTTTTTTTAATATTAGCCTGGTGATCATGCCATTTTTTATTCATAATAGTAGATTAGTTACATTATCAAATGCTATTACTACCCCGNATATTAGCCTGGTGATCATGCCATTTTTTATTCATAATAGTAGATTAGTTACATTATCAAATGCTATTACTACCCCGGCTTCTTCTAGCCTTACATCTAAAAAACAGCTCGTCCGGTTACTTAAAAGCACCTGTCTGTGACCTGCCAGAGTAAAATTAGCTTCACTATTGCCGGGATCCTTTCAAACCCCTCTATCGCTAGATCATTAGCTAAGTTCCATGGCTCGTCATGACCATTTTTTTCCTTATAAACTTCTTCCACCTAAATTCTGACAGAATAGTTATCTAACTAATATCTGCGTTATACAACTAAAGAAAAAAGAGAAAAAACAAATTGAAAGAAAGAGTAAAACAGGGGAACGAAAAGAGAAGGGGAGAATAAAAGGGGGAAATACTACACAACCTAAGCGAAAAACCAAAAAGAAAAAAGGACAAGATGAAAAAAGTATAAAAAAAAATATGGCCTGACATACATATGCTCGAAGAAAAAAAAAAGAAAGTAAAGAAAATAAAGAAAGAAAGAAAAAAAGTCAGAAGAATATTCAAGAATATTCTAGTGATAAAGATTATATAATACTGCACAAGGAAACGCCTCGCCAAAGTATTATATATAAAAAAGAGAGTAACGGAACATTCTGGAATTTATTTTCTGCAGATCTGCCTACTCCATTGCACCACGTCTCATTACACGTTCGTTCCTGCTTCACCTGCATGCCTTCTTCCCGATTAGGATAGGAACAACAATGCTGATCTTTTGGAGGGGGTATGCCGAGTTTCCCATTTTTCATCCAAAATTCCAGAAAAACAGACTTCAAGCAAGAATATGATAGTGGGTATACAGTCAAATATGTTCTTGTAACCAAAATCTTTAGAGAGTGTGTTGAAAAACTCATTTTTTAGTTCACTGCCTAGCCGAACTATAAAACCTTCGTCGACGGAAGAAAACTTCTACCAAAATTTCTTGTACCAAGGGCACCCACTGCTAGTTATCTTGTACAACCAACGCTTCTGGCTTGTTTGCCGAATATATAAAGGAGTCCCGAAGAGAATAACAAACAAGAGTTGACCTTTATAAAAACCAGTATTATAGTTGCTTCATTTTTTACTAACAAAATTTTTGTTTTTCTTTTGCTTAGAATTTTGGACAAGTGATCGATAGGAAGAGTTTCTCAATTAGTGACAATGAATAAATTTTGTCATTATAAAGCACGATAGGCTTAAATATTTACAATAATTCTGTATGAAAAGGCTGTCAAACTATATTTATTATAATAGCCAATCAGAGCATTATACTATCACATCATTAATTGTCTTTCAACTCAAGGGCATTGGAAGATCTATGGACAGTTCTTACGGTTACAGTAAGAACATTGCAATTCATGTGATATTACTAAACACCTACTAAAACCCTAACCCTAACTAACTTTTTATGTGATTTTATCTGTCTTTAAAAACTGTCCATAGATTTTTCGCAAGGGCAACGGTATTGTTATTGTTATTGACATGTTGATTACCAATAAAAATTGATAAGTAAAACAAACGTGATCATCATAGCAAATGTCATAACAAATTGATCATCGTAACAAACGTCATAACATCATAAATATAGTATGTTTACTGAATTTTTTATTTTTCACGCTTTTAGATCGCTTCTTCTTCTCTCCGTGACGTCCAGCTTTTTTGACTTCCTCTGTTTCAAGGTCTACTGGCTCTGTATGAAGAGCCAGTTACAATTCTTCCTTGATTTAAGTAGCGAAAAAAACTGAACAAAGAGGTTTTTGTAAAGCAATCTAAAAAGAGCCAAGCTTCATTAAAGAACAAGCTTATAACAAGCTTCGTTAAAAAACAACTGGCTCCTAGTATGGAGAAGTGTGGGAGAGAACTTGGTTGGGATATAATATGAGTTGGTGCTAACTAACAATTTAAGGTAAGAACAGGTACTACACTTGATTACCTACGGTAAGTTTTTTTTTTATGAAGGTGGCTTCTATTCTGTTAGCACCAAATCTCTATTGTACCTTTCCAACCAAAGAGATATACCTCTACGTGGTAGTTGGGATGAGTAAGAGAAATAATCTCTGAAACTAATTGTCTCTAAAACTTTATTAAATTCGTTATTTGTATATTTTGTTTAATACATAGAAGTTTATAATTACATGTTTAAAAAATTTTTATTATTTTGTAATAAATTTAATAAAATTTAATGAAATTTAATAAAAAATCAAATAAATTAAATTTTATCTAATGTGTTTATAAATGTAAACTTTTTTTTGAAAAAAAACGTAGTTTGATATATTTTAAATATTAGTATCAGTATGAGATAAACAATATAAGATAAACAAATCAAAATTCTGCATAAAAAAAAACAAATGGCATATTAGTTTATACAAGCTTTTGCACGTTGGTTTTCTGTGCCAAGTTCATATGATCATGTACTATGGATTTATTGATTATTTTAACGTACCATGAACATGATATTTTGTTTGTTTTAGTGCTTTACCAAAAATTTTACCTTACTGATTATACTATATAACTATCTAACTATTAAATGCTGCTTGATCGACATAACCAGGCTCAGTATACTTATTTATGTTTTTCTATCTATTTTTGTAGCAAAGTCATCCAAGCTATTATATACTATACATATACATATATAATAGCTTGTATGATTTTAATCCAAGTTAATTTAATGCTAATTTAATTCATTATTCACTAGATATACTGAAAGTATTTCTTAATGTGAATAGATAACAATTATTAATACTTTATTCTTTTTACAGAAAAATGTTGTTTGAGTGTTTGCATTTACTATAATTGTGTCATTATTTTTTAATTAATATTAAGGTTTACAAAAGAATTTGTAATTGAACAAGTAACAATTGTGACATTTATCAATTAATTCAACAAACACAACTTAATGCATCATGTTTAAAGACATCATTGAATGGATACCCTTGAGCAAATTTACAAATATAAAGTATCTTGCTAAAGGAGGCTTTGGTATCATTTTTAAGGCAGTATAGATTGACCAGGATTGTTATTGGACTGGACTGGACTATTGGACTGGACTAGTCCAATTAGATCCAGTCCAGTTCATTAAAATTATATTGGACTGGACTATTATTGGACCAAAAATAAGTCATGTGATAATGAAATTTAACCAATCAAATTATATATAAAATATTATTAGTTATATATAAAATTTATACTCTTTAAGTTATACAATAAATTATAAAGTTGTACATAAGTATAGTATAAAGTTTTATTTATTGAAATATATAATCTAATCTCCCAAAACTAATACACTTAGTAGACAAACTTTATATCAGTTTTGAGAGAATATTGGATTTAAAAAACTTGTTATTTAGTAAATATATTATTACATAACCTTTGCGAATTGTGATTGGCTAATTCGAAGCCTATACTAAATAAAGTATACTTCTTATATTTTTAAAAATTTAATTTTTATATTTATATAAAAGATAGTACTTTTAAATATAACATACAAAGATTATATTATTTTATTATAATTGTATACACAGGTCATAATGATGCACATCGGTATAATATCAGGTACCCAATACATATATGATATATATAATATGTGACCGATATGTGTAGGATATACTGTATTTATACATGTACCCAATATGTGTAGAGTTCATGCAGGATATCGGACACATATCGGACACATATAGTACACATATAGTACACATGCCGTATATATGCCGTATATATATCGCATATATAAATTCTGTAATATATCATGTACCTGATATGTACCCAATATAAAGTACTGAAGTGGGAAAAAATAAATTTGAATATTCATATATTTTTTTACAATCACTTAATTATCACTTTGTCATAACAAATAACAATAATATAAAGCAATTTAATAAAAATTTTATTTTTTTTATTTATTTATTATAAAACAAATCGGTTACAATTTGGAATCTAATATACAATCCTATAGCAAATAACTAATAAAACACTGGGTATGGCGACTTAGAGAAGTTGGTAAGTTGTCACCCCCAAGTGGCAGGTCTAGAGTTCAAATCCCACTGGCGACGCTTTTGAAAAATAGACATGTGATCCGGTAACTGTGTCTTGTCGATCGGTTGGGTACACTACCTGTAGTTCTTGGTTACCATCTTGAATGGGAGCTTTCGGGCGAAATTGTGTCTCATTACACAGACAGATCCAAGGAACCGGAGAAACAGAAACCCATTTGGCAAGTCCCGAGTGAAGAGGTAGCTAGACTTTTCGACGTTACCGGGGAAAAGGATCTTAGCGGTAACTGACCGGAAAACTGGATGGGCAAGAGCCCCTATAGAAAAGGGGCCCACCAACCTGGCCGCCAGAGTCGTACTGGAGGAAAAGGTCATGTGTTATAGAAGCATGAACCAAGGAAAGGGAAACCATAGGCACTTAAAGCCTGGCAAACCGATCCTTCTGGGCCAACTAGATTGGTAGTCTGGGATTACTGGGGAAAAGGATCCAAAGAGTGACTGACCGGGTACTGGGGTCTAGTGAACTCCACAAAGGCAATAGTAGGTAATGGTAGCGGTTGCAGGGTAACCCCCTGACTGCAAGTTGTTTGCCTCAGTGAATGTGTAAGTTACCGAAAGTGTAGATGAATACCTGTAGGGGACAGGTATCACGCTACCAGGTTTACCACAGGGACAAATGCCCTTCAATAGGTGTTTGGCTAAAGCCTCAGAGTACTTTTAATAGTGAATTACTCGAAAGGGTATATTGGAAGGAACATTGAACATGGGTAGAAGCCAGAGAGTTTAAATAGGCAATCCCCTAGTTGGGTTGCAGGTATGGCATCTAGTGTAGAACCTTCGGGCGAAATACTTAAATTAGACAACCAAAAGTTGTACGTGTGGCTAGTTGTACTTTCGTTATACAATGTAATATGTGGCACAGTCATATTGACAGGGCCAACCCGCTTGGATCAATAAAGTGCTAGGGTACCTAAG
>QKWP01000056.1:463559-475671 GCA_003550325.1 Gigaspora rosea | reverse complement strand
AGAGTATAGATCGATTAGAGTCTTTTGGGGACAAGAATGTGTATCTTAAAGGTTAATTTACAATCAGAGAAACTTAGAGTCAACACTTCTACTCAGATTTCGAAGGTTGAAGCTCTACTTGGGTTATACCATGATATACAGTTTATTACAATAATACAAAAAAAGTATTTGAATAATTTATTGGGAACAACAAGATAAGGGGAGTAACAAAAATTAGGTGATTTTTTAGGGGGGAGGGGGGTAAAAAAAGTTAAAATTATATATAAGAACCTGACTATTTATATATTAAGAAAGAGGAAGGGGGGTAGGCCTCTGATAAAAAATAATCAGGTGATTAATGACACTGCCCTAAGTAAAACTACTGGAGTACTATTTCGAAGTTTTACTCAACTGAGTTCTGTTTTTATTCAGGCGAAAGGAGCTTCGCTTTTATACTTTTTTTACAGGATATGTAATTACAGGTTTTTTTTTTATAACACTTAAACACTAAAAGAACTATAGGTTCCAAAGGGCTGATAGGTCTTAAGGGTCGTATAGTTACTTAGGTCATAAATATCTTTATGGCCTAAGTGCCATAAATAGAAAAAAGGTAGTTAAGGAAATATTATGTAATTACTATTTTTAGAGTTTAACGTTATATACATAACTAATTCCGATAAAAATATCATGTTATAAGGTAATAAATTAAAAAATAAAAATTAGGGTCTCGGGAACCCCGCACACCATGCCATTTCGTAAAACATGCATGTACATGCTACACAACTCGTGCCATTTCGTACATTTCTGAAACCAACCGGTACCACTTTTCTTGTAGAGTCTAAACTTGATGTAATTATTTTTTTTACTTCAATTAAATAGACATATAGAATTAGAATAACAAAATTTCCATCGATTTTAGATAGATAGTTATCGAGATCGAGATATCTTTGCTCAATTTTGGAAAAAAATTTGCTGCAGCTTTGTTTTGATAGTTATTCAAGTTGAGCGAAGATTTCTTAACAAACATCTAACTAAAATCAATAAAAATTTTTTTTATTCTAATTCTTTATGTCTATATTATTAAAGTAAAAAAAAAAATTATACCGAATTTAGATAGTGGTTGTTGAGATATCCTTATTAGAATTTTGAAAAAATTAATTAATGATTGATTAATTTTGTCAATCATAATGTGACGGTTCAAGTAGAATCTAACTTTAGCGACAATCGTATGTATTAAATTTTTTAAATGAGCTTTAACTAAATTTGGCGATATTAAAATTTGTAAAACTGGTTATTAATATAATAAATGCTATCGATTAAAAAAAAGTGATATAAAAATTATGTTTCTTTCAAAAAGTGTACTTTTAGTTATGTTTAAAAAATGATTACAATATCTTATATGTAAATAAAAAAAGTTAATTTTTTTGACATTATTAAAAAATCTTCCTAATTATAGTTTGATTTACTTCGCACTTGCTCACATGATACGTGGTTTACCAAAATGCAAGCCTTTATATCTCTTGTTAGTAATTACTTATATTCTTTTCTGACATCTTTTTTATACGAAGCCCTTTTTACTAGTAAAATTTAAAAGATTCACCATGTTGAATAGCATTTGAATGTTATTCAAACTGTTTTTCGAATTGCCATTCAACACTATCACATGATTTCACAAAAATTCATGTTCGTGAATTCGTGTGATAATGTTAAATTGCATTCAAATTGTGCCATTTAATATGGTGAATCTTTTAATTTTACCATATTCTTAGCTCTTAGTTTCACTAGTTATCAGCAAACTTCCAAGCCTCAAAAATCCTCCAAGCCAACAACTTCATTTAACTAGTTTTCTAGTCAGGTTCCAACTCTCTAGACGAGTTCTGGTAGTCAAACAGCTAATAGTCGATTAAGACCAAGTCTAAGATATAAAAAAATTTAATTATATATTTAGAATACTTGTTCAAGTCACATTTACGCCTCAGTTAAAGCCTAAATTATATTGTAATTTTTTTTTTAAAATAAATATTTCATGGAAAGTTAAATGATCGAACTTGTTTATATTCTTTATAAACGCATACCCTCTATAATTGCGCCTTATGTCTTGGTTACAACTAATAATAACACTTATAAAACTAAATTCAATATAAAATTAGATATTCTAATTCGATATATCTAATAAGTTACAACGATTGTTTTGCTATAACTCATATTTTTTTGCATGTTAAATTTCATGAAGTCAAAATTGTATAAAAATTGTAATTTTCATGCCGAATTTTTTTTTTAAAAAAAATTATAATTTTAGCTTGCTGAATTTTTTATTTTTTTAAAAAAAATTAGTAATTTTAGTATGACGATTTTTTTTTGTAATTTTTTGCGCTGAATTTAATTTTTCTAGAAAAAATTGTAATTATCGTTGACGAAATTTTTTTTAAAAAAAATTATAATTATCGTTGACGAAATTGGTTTAAAAAAATTGTAATTTTAGCATGACGAATTTTTTTTTAAAAAAATTGTAATTTTTGCATGATTATTTTATTTTATCGTAATTTTTTATGCCGAATTTTTTTTTTAAAAAACAAATGTAATTTTAGCATGATGAATTTTTTTTTTAAAAGAAAATTGTAATCTTAGCATGCCGATTTTTTTTTAAAAAAAAAATTGTAATTTTTCATGACGAAGGTTTTGGAATTTTTTTTTTATAAAAAAAAACTTTTTGTATTTGGAATTTTTTCTTTATAAAAGAAAAACTTTTTGTATCTTTAGCATATAATTTTTTTTTAGAAAAATATTACTTTCGAAAAAATGTTTTCAAAAAAAAGAAAAGCTGATACTCAAGACAAAGCATCTTTCTCAAACATAGCACGACAATCACAATCTTCATCATACCCCGTTTAACAATCACAAACCTCTGTTCAACAATCACGTTCCAAATCTCAAGAATTACGTCCAATCCAATCCGACCCAACCATCCCAATCATCTAACCCGTCCCATCCACCCCAACCATCCAACCAAACCCAATCATCCAATCCATCCCCATCCCATCCACCCCATTCATCCAATCCATTCCAACCATCCCATCCGTCCAACCTCACCAATCCTACTTTCAACCCATTTCACCCATTCATCAATACCAATACCAAAGTTCACCTATTCCCGGTATAATTTTATTAACATCTATAAAAGAATCAAGCTTTTATTAACTTCATAGCGACTATATAGTTACGATATCGTCGCTATGAAGTTAATAAAATCTTGATTTAAATTTTTATTAATTAGTTAAAATTATTTTATTTATAGCTTTTAGTAACTTCATAACAACGATATCGGTACGATATCGTTGCTATGAAGTTACTAAAAAGTTTGATTTAGAATTTTTATTAAATTTATTTTATTTATATATATTTTTTTTCTTATAAATTAAGATCTTAATACAGCGTTAAATTTCCTAGAACATCATATTAATAATGATCGTTCTGCAACACTTGCGGCATTAAGAACTCGTTTTGGTCTTCTTCATAACGATCTGTTAAACGATGGTGTCGATGCTATGATGACAGTTATCTTCCCGAATACGTCAAAAAGATCTAGATCGGTGACTCCTATTTTATCGCGATTGTCAAGTGCCAAAAACTTGAAGTTTTCGGCCGAAAGCTTCAAGTTTTCGGCACTTGACGATTGGTCTTCACTACCACCTTCGGTTGAGCCTCATGACGACTATGAATTTGAGTTGTACAGAGATGGCTTGAACTTTTCCCTGGCATATTACAAAAATGGGAGGTTCCCATTTGTTCCTCGTCGTTCTCATGACGTACCTGCGTCGTTCACAAAAAATAGAAAACCCGTAACTTCAACAAAATTTTGTGATGACTATGCAGCCCATAAGGTAATAGTCATTTATTTAATTATATTTTGGCTAGAGTAACCAGACTCCTGTGATTTCGGGAAATTTTCATTGTTTGAACAATGAAAAATTACTGAAATCACAGGAGTCTGGTTACTCACTGGTTATTCTAATATATATTTAAATAGTTGTTATATAATTTTGTTTTTTGTGCGTTATACCTGATTTTTTTAGCCTCATTAGGGGAGTAACAAAAATCAGATGATTTTTTAGGGGGTGAGGGGGGTAAAAAAAGTTTAAATTATATATAAGAACCTGACTATTTATATATTGAGGAAGAGGGAGGGGGGTAGGCCTCTAATAAAAAATAATCAGGTGATTAATGACACTGCCCTTACTATTTATAGGTAATGTTATTTAATAATGATTAATGAATTATTACTAAACATGGTAACTTTTATTATATAATTTAGGAGTTTCCAAAATGGGTTGCCGAACTTTTTCAAAACGAATTGCATGCGTTGTTTATTCGTTGCAGAAATCTCGACGATGCAAAATCAAATGCAATAATCAAGAAATTCATTAAAATTTTGGTTCCTGAAATAGGGGACCAAGATTTTGATAACGCGGCATCAAAATTTCGGTTTACCTTTACTGAGTGGTGGCACGTTCTTTGGCTTAAAATAAATAAGTTGTACGATATTTTGTATTCTAGGGCAAAAAGGTAATATAATTATTAATTATTACTTATTAATATTATTTTATTATTTTTTTTAATACTAATATTAATGTTTATTGTTTAGTTATGAAATCAATGACCTTTTTGCGAATTTAACTGCAGATGATGTGCAAAAAGTGTGGCACCAATTTTTTGTCAATATTGACATCGAAGCAATTCATGGCGAGTCTAATGGCTCAAATGATTTTGAACTATCACTTCTTAATGTAGTACATGTTGGTATCTGGGTGGTAAATTTTTATGATCCAAAAGATGCCCAATCGTTATTTTATAATTTAAATAATGATTTATATACGGTCAATTTAAATGTTTTAACCGTTAGTGGTTGGAACGTTGCAACATCTATCGACTTAAGTCGATACACTTTTCATGGTAACAAGGGTGCCGATTTTAAATAGTTTTTTTTCCTTTAATAGTTTTTTTTTTTTTTTTTGTTTTTGTTTTTTTTTAGTAGTTTGCAAAAAAATAGTTAAAATCAATTAAATGTTTTTTTGATGCTTTCATTAAAAATTTTGAATATATCGTATAAAATATTAATTATCGGTTTTGAAAAAAATCAAGACGAAGAAACTAATTAATTGAAGATTAACCAAATCTTAAGACTTTTATTAAAATGTTTTATATTATTTGCTAATTAATTGGTACTAGATGTTTAAGTAAAAATGTTCATGCCCCGAAAACTCTTTACAAACACTAACCTAACGTGAAAAAATTTATTATAAAGCCTTACAAAATTTAAAAACATAATAATACGATAGGTGCAACACCATAATTGTATTCTATAATAAATGAATCTTTATTATTAAAAAATTGTGATAAAATCTTAACCAAATCGTCAAGGTTTTATTTTATAATAAATGAATCTTTATAAAGAAATTTTGATAAAATCTTAACCAAATCATCTTGATATGGTCATTAAAATAATAAACTTTGTACGTAACCAAATTTTCTATACTAATATAAAATAAAAATCACTACAATTTTAAATATATATAGCGACTATTCTTTAAATTTGCAATAAAATAAAATATATTATTTAGTATTAATTAAAATTAAGTTGGCTCGCAATATCAAGACCACTTCTTGATGGTACATGCATGTTTTTGGTTAAATTGTCCAAGTTTTTTACTTGGTCAATATTTTTGCCTTGCCAATGAATTTTAAACATTTCACGAATTAATTGCACTAATTTTTTTACTGCACCACACTTTTGAAGCTCTCTTTGATTAGTTCCTCCAATAAACCTATTAATAATATCCATTGTTACCTTTTTATTAATATAATTGCTTTTGTTAACGATGCTGCACCTTGTCTAAAATTAAATAATACAAATATCAGACATGATATCAATTATAATATATATGTATATATCTAATATATCTATACCTTTCTTTATTGCTTTATAATTTTTAACATGACCCAATACTGATTGATTAAGTCTGTATCAAAAATCACTTAATGTATTTTTTGTTTTAGTTCGTATCTCTGTTCCTTCTTTAGAATAGGGTGGATACCCAAATATTTTTTTAACAAATTCATCGATACATGTTGCTAGGGGAAATCTTGCTCTAAGAAAGAGACATTTTATTTCTTCATTCCATATACGTGCACCATCCTAAAAAAAATTATTTTTATTTAGTTATTTTTATTATTTATATTCTTTTTTTTAAAGAAGAAAATAGAATATACCATAAATCTTACTCTATTATTATTTATTTTTGACGAAATTGCAGATGAAGGCATTGACGATTCATTAAAAGTTCTAATATTTTCTATTAATGATGAGAATGCCGTATATATTTGGTTGGCTAACTGCAATATAGATGGATGTTTTACCAGCCAATTGCATATTTCTAAAATATTATTCATCCCATCAAATTCTGCCAGAATTTGACTAGCTTCATGTTCTCGTGGTTTTCCTTTAGATTTTTCTTTTAAAAATATTAACGAATTAAAATTTAATAAGATTAGATCATATATTAAAAATTAGATAACAAATCCAAGCTTAATAGACAAATACCCGATATACCTGATTGAACTTCTCTATTATACTCGTTACTTAAAATCGCTGTTGATGAGTTGGCTTATTTTAATATATAGTATAATAATAACAAATTAAATATTAATAATAATATAACGATAATTTCTAAATAATTATATAAATTTCAGATCCCATTAACCATTTTCAAATAATTTTAATATTAAATTTAGTGACAAATCTAAGCTCAATAAACAAATACCCAATTGAAATTCTTCATTATCGTTGCCTGAAATAGCTGTTAATAATAATAATAACAATATTTAATACGTATAATTTTAATACTAACAATAAGTATCATCATCTAAAGTATATATATCATTATGTTGTCTATCATCGTTATTATCGTTATCTTCATTATTGTCCTCTGATATCATTTTTAAAATATTTGCTGCTGTATGAGATGTTGAAGAATTATCCATATTATCTTCAAATGTAATGTTTTCTTGATAAAATATTTTATTTTATTAATAATAATACTATATGAAAATTAAAAATTTTAATAAAGTACTTTGATTTTGACTTCTTGAAGATTTAGACAATGGTGAAGTATTATTATTGTCATCATTATCGTCATTTTGGATATTTCCTTTATAAATATTTTTATTTTTTTAAAAAACTTAATGATACTATATAAGATTATATAATACTTAAAATATTAATAAATTACTTTGATTGGGTTTAATTCATCAACATCCTCATACTTATCCGCATCCACATCCTCATCCGCATCTTCACCTTCATCTTCATAATAATATAATGATTTTCTAAAAGATTTGTTTTGTGACGATTTAGATGCATTTTTTTGTAAAGATTTAGATACTTTTAATATTGGTTTTGTTTTAGATGAAGATTTTGAAACTTTCGCTTGAATCTTCGAAGAAGATTTAGCAATAATTTCTTGGAGTTTTGAGAATTTTGGTGGATGACCACGCTTCACTTTTTCTACAATAGTTTTCATTTTTTAAAAAATATAATGATAAAGAAAATAGAGTTCAAAGCTTGTAAAAAAAATTAACGATTTTTTGACAATATTTATTTATTATTGTTACTATTTATAATATTTTATTAAATAAAGTTTATTAATTTAATTTTTTGTTTACATATTTTAACTTTTATTTTTTAATATAATTATAATTGCTATTATCATGTAAGTTATTAATTTTAAACTTTTTGTTTACATATTTTAGCTTCTTATTTTACAAAGTCAAAATGTGGAAATCTAATTTTAATTAAAATTGATAATGATTTTTCAAGCTCAATTAATTGATTAATGGCGCAGTCACAATTGATATGGCTTTGATTTTGATTTTTTGCATAACGATAATAATTTTAATTGATTTTAATTGTATGACGTATAACAAAATTAATTTTATCGCTAAAATTTATCCTGAAATAATATATAATGATAAAATAACGATAATAAATAAATACTTTAACCATATTGTATTGTAATATAATATTATTAAACCACATGTGATTGCTCGACATCCAACTAGGTCACAAAATTTCCGGTGATGTAATATGATTTTTCTTCGAAAGTATTTAAATGATTGAGATTTTCTGAAACTGGATAGAAATTGTCTTATGTAGATGGAGTTTCTATAATTTTACAATAAGTTTTGTGCCCTGATCCCAACATGTTTTAGAGTGATTTTTTCAGCAGACCTGCTGGGAACTATATAACTAGATAAAAACCGGAGGAAGACCTATCGGGTTTTGATATGTCTCCAGTTTTTTATTTTTATACTAGATTTGATAATATAATAAGCAGTCGGATAAAAACCTGAAACATATTGGATCCTGATATGTCTCCAGTTTTTTTAACACATTTAAAATTAAACAGTATATTTGGTGTACGTATCAAGAATTTATTGTGAAG
The DNA here is from genome assembly GCA_003550325.1 of Gigaspora rosea. Taxonomy (NCBI): domain Eukaryota; kingdom Fungi; phylum Glomeromycota; class Glomeromycetes; order Diversisporales; family Gigasporaceae; genus Gigaspora; species Gigaspora rosea. The sequence continues at coordinate 467,194 of QKWP01000056.1, read as the reverse complement.
ATTGTTCTTCCAAATAAGGTAAAGCTGATATGAACAAGAATTTACTACTTGTTAACTTTGAAACCTATTATCAGAACGATTTATAATTAATAAAATTTTGTTACTATTGAGTTATGTATTAATTTAAACTTTTAGAACAATTTATATTAGAACGATTTATAATTTCAATTAATAAAATTTTTATTAATAATGTTATATATTAATTTAAACTTTTTGTTTGCATATTTTTTAACTTGAATTACGTATTAGAACGATTTATAATTTCAATTAATAAAATTTTTATTAACATGAGTTATATATTAATTTAAACTTATTGTTTACATATTTTAGTTTCCAGTAATTTTTTTCGTATGTACTAGAGATTGTACCCATTGGGAAAACCTCTACCCGGTTACTATTAAATTACCCGGATATCCGAATAAATTACTATATCACACAATAGCAGGTTCTACCTGGGTACAATCACTAGTATGTGCATCAATTTGCGTAACTCTACATATCAATTTTTTTAAAATTTTGAACAAGGATATTCTGGCAACCATCTAAGCAAATTTGATAAACTTTTTTTTTTGTTTGATATATGGTATTAAAATAAAAATAAGTTCGTCAAATTTGCTTAGATAGTTGACAAGATATCTTCGTTTAAAGTTTGAAAAACGCCTATTAACCTGAAGTAATAATAAAATTTTTTTAAAATTTTGAACAGGATATCTCGGCAATCATCTAAGCAAATTTGATAAACTTTTTTTTTGTTTTAATTATAAAGATATATGGTATTAAAATAAAAAAAAGTTTGTCAAATTTGCTTAGATAGTTGACGAGATATCTTTGGTTAAAGTTTGGAAAACGCCTATTAACCTGAAGTAATAATAAAATTTTTTTAAAATTTTGAATAGGATATCTCGGCAATTATCTAAGCAAATTTGATAAACTTTTCCCATTTTAATTATACAAATATGTAGAATTAAATCAAGAAAAGTTCATCAAATTTGCTTAAATAATTGCCAAGATATCCTGTTCAAATTTTTTAAAAAATTTTATTATTACTTCAAGTTAATAGGCGTTTTTCAAACTTTAAACGAAGATATCTCGTCAACTATCTAAGCAAATTTGACGAACTTATTTTTATTTTAATACCATATATCTTTATAATTAAAACAAAAAAAAAAGTTTATCAAATTTGCTTAGATAGTTGCCAGAATATCCTTATTCAAAATTTTGATGTACATAAAGTCTTATCAATATGACAAAATAACAATAATTTTTTTTTTTAATATTAGCCTGGTGATCATGCTATTTTTTATTCATAATAGTAGGTTAGTTACATTATCAAATGCTATTACTACCCTCTGGCTTCTTCTAGCCTTACATCTAAAAAACAGCTTGTCCGGTTACTTAAAAGCACCTGTCCGTGATCTGCCAGAGTAAAATTAGCTTCACTATTGCTGGGATCCTTCCAAACCTCTCTATCGCTAGATCATTAGCTGAGTTCCACGGCTCGTTATGACCACCTTTTTCCTTATAAACTTCTTCCACCTAGATCCTGGCAGAATAGTTATCTAACTAATATCTGCGTTATACAACTAAAGAAAAAAAAGAGAAAAAACAAATTGAAAGAAAGGGTAAAAAGGGAAACGAAAAGAGAAAGAAAGAATAAAAGGAGGAAATACTACACAACCTAAGCGAAAAACCAAAATAAAAAAAGGACAAGATGAAAAAAGCATAAAAAAAAATATGGCCTGATATACATATACTCGAAAAAGAAGAAAAAAAACTAAAGAAAGAAAGGAAAAAGACAGAAGAATATTCAAGAATATTCTAGTGATAAAAATTATATAATACTGCGCAAGAAAACGCCTCGCCAGAGTATTATATATAAAAAGGAGCGTAACGGAACATTCTGGAATTTATTTTCTGCAGATCTGCCTACTCTATTGCGCCACGTCTCATTGTGCGTTTGTTCCTGCTTCACCTGCATGCCTTCTTCCTGATTAGGATAGGAACAACAATGCCGATCTTTTGGAGGGGTACGCTGAATTTCCCACTTTTCATCCAAAATTCCAGAAAAAAAGACTTCAAGCGAGAATATGATAGTGGATGTACGGTCAAATATGTTCTTGTAACCAAAACCTTTAGAGAGTGTGTTGAAAAACTCATTATTTAGTTCACTGCCTAGCCGAACTATAAAACCTTCGTCGATGGAAGAAAACTTCCACCAGAATTTCTTGTACCAAGGGCACCCACTGCCAGTTATCTTGCACAACTGATGCTTCTGGCTTGCTTGCCGAATATATAAAGGAGTTCCGAAGAGAATGACAAACGCGTTGACCTTTATAAAAACCAGTATTATAGTTGCTTCATCTTTTACTAACAAAATTTTTGTTTTTCTTTTGCTTAGAATTTTGGACAAGTGATCAACAGGAAGCGTTCGATGAATACTGCCTGAATAACAATAATATTATTTATAGTATATAAATTTATATGTATTATTATAAGTACCAAATATATAGTTATAACAAAGCTTAATTATTATTAAAATAACGACGATATTATTTACAATAAATTTAAATATTAACTATTAATAAAAAATAAAAGATAAAAGTTCACATTTTTTACTCAATTGTTTTTTTTTTTTAACAATTATAAAGTTAGCTTATTTCTCTTTCTAGTTTATTAAATACCTTTTTTTTTAAAAAAAATTGGTTTATTTCTTTCTAGTTTATTAAATACTTTTGCTATAACCGTTTTATTAACATGATGTATAATAAATTTGGAACAAAAAATGATAAAAATAATAAATTTTTTTCTTTAAAACAAAGATTTTCTTATAATACTTCTAAATCTTTAACACAAGATTCTTCAGAAAGTTCTGCAATTCAGTTAGACCCTTCTACTGTGTATTCTTCGGATGAACCGATGGAGTATGATGAACCAATGGAGTATTATGAAGAATCTAATAAATATTCTTTTGAAGATAATATTAGTTACTATCCCTTAGATTGTAGTAGAACACAGGCAAATTTGCCTGCGTTTTTGCATTTTTTAGCTCTGATTTACTTTTTTAAAATGCTAAAATAATTAAATAAAACTTTGTACAATTATATTTGAAAATAAGGATTACTTTTTTGCAAAATTAGTTTTTATATTATAAGAAAATAAATTATAGTTACATATAAGCTGAAAATAGATAATTTTAAGAAAAAATTTTTTTAAAAAATTTTATTACAATTTTTCTGCGATCTTATTTAGTTTTAGTTTTAGAACTATAGTTCTTAAGACAATATTGTAGTTTATATAAAGGATGACAACTTTCATTATTGCAACTTTAATGATTTACTTGTAAAAATTAAGACTTGTATTAGAAGTAAAGATTTTTTTTATAGACGGGAACATATAAAATTTGAAAAAATCTAAAGAAAAATTTTAATAGTAAAAATGCCAATACAAGAACTTTAAACATTTATTATATTAAAGTTTTCTAATGATTTTAAAAAAATTTTATAACAAAGTTACTAAAACAAAACTTAAAGAATATTTTTTACTTAGAAAAGATATGGCTAAAATCAATATTTAAAATTTTATTAAAAATTTTAAAATACGCAGGCAAATTTGCCTGTGTTACAATCTAAGGGATA
>QKWP01000056.1:428930-441447 GCA_003550325.1 Gigaspora rosea | reverse complement strand
ATTCCTATTTCAAGCAGTCTTTTTTGTTGCGATATTTTGTTTCTTCTATCTATAAAATACTGGATTAGAATATTTACAATACCAAATGTAACAATAGCAGATAGGTTATTAAATTTTTAATAATGCAATAAATTGGACGGCAAAATTGAATGAAAGCAAATCGGGATTCAACCGGCATTACATAATGCTAATCTAATTTGAAACAGGTATTAAAACACAAATCAGTATTCATTCAAGTGACGTAAATCAACAAATCGAAAATATGGCCAAGCAGGGATATGCCGGGACCAATCTGGTCAAGTCTTAATATAACTGTTAATCCTAATCAGAAATTCAATCAAGCAGCATAAGAAAAACACAAGGCCAGATAAGTAAAAGAATTTAATGAACTGCCTAATTAAGAATCATGACGAAATTACTAACAATGTTCATTATCAGATGCAGATATAAGATGCCGCCGCCTGAAGCAAGATTCTTACCTGACCCTCTCACCCACATGATCCACATGAATCCTGCTATTTTGTCTTGTGTATGTGAAAAACCACTAACTGATAATATGCATCGCGAATTCAACTGATGACGGTGATACCCAGCTGCAAACTTGCTATTTTCTAGGAGCATATCCCAACTTAGTTTATACATTGATTGCACTAATATATGCTGCTTATTTAATAAAGATCATATGATAAAGTTTAATATATAGCACTAATAGCCAGATACATCCAAATAAAAAAATTAAAAATTATCGCATGCATGCAATGCTTTTGATATATATTAATTAATTTATCTAGAGAATAATTAGCATTCAAATATGTATTGAACGCCTATATGAGCCCAATCTGTGTTTTAAAAGTCTCCTATATCTACCAAATACCAGTTTCAAATCAGATTCCCAGTTGGAGCCCGATTTGCTTTTATTCGACATAATATAGACATTTGATTTATGAACTATTTCGGCAGATAATTTATGCTAGGGTCACTGTAGGATTAGCCGGTGGAGTTATTCCCTGCCTAACGAAGCAAGTCAGCCACGAATAAAGAAATGATAGGATCACATGTCTTCCAGTTTTTTTTTCTTCGAGTGGGCTAGATGGATGACGAGAAACTCCACTTCATTTCCTTTCTGTACTGGAGGATCTTGGGTCTGTACTTTTTGTATTTATATTGTACTTATCTGTTTCTTGTTACCTGCTTTTTTACGCCTAGTATGCCGCTCCCATTGTTACCCCTTGCCCCCTTTTTTTTGATTAGTGATCTTCCTCCTTGCCCAATTCCTGCTTCTGCATTACCTTGTGATCTTCATGCTCAATTTGTGTTGTCTTCCTGATGGTGCCTAGTAGTAGAAAATTTTTTTTTGCTCTCTTCTTTTCGATCACATGATGTATTATGACTATTTTTTATTTTTAATGACTTTTTTGTTACTCGAATTTGGTAATTCCTAATCTCAGGTCTCAAATTCGATAGTAATGGTATCATTTCTTGTTATCTAATCTAGCAACTTTTAATTCTATAGCAGATCTCATCTTCTATTAAGTATTCTCCTATGATTATGTAATAATATTCTGATTTTATGTTAAAATTTTGTCTTGCTATGATATCTGTATATGAGTATCTTCAAGTTGAATACCATAATAAATAACCTGTGCATGTGAATAATTTTCATGAGCTTAAGATTGGAAAATTGAAATATTATATAATTGAATTATATGCTGTATATGATCAGTAAATCTTACATTTTTGATAATTTTAACGAAAGTTAAATAATAAATAAATTTTAAATTTATTAATGTTTTCTTTACTTCTAATGCAAATAGCAATGAAGAAATAGCATTGCAACAAATTTATAAAATATGTAAATATTAATTTTAGCTAAGATAATTAATATTTCTAAGTTATAATGTATTATTTTAATAAATCTCTTATTGAAGTAGTAAGTTAGACGCGTTATCTATCTAAATCTAGATTCCAAAAATTTTTTGGGAGATTGATTACGAACAAGTTTGTTGTTAATATTATACAAGTATTTTTCTAAAATGATTAGAACACCTATTGTATTCTCAATTAAATAATTTGGGGATAAATGTAGTATAGAAATATTATTTTAAATATATTAGAACTTAATATTTATCTAAGGTCCCAAATTTGAAAACAGATTCTAAAGTCCTAGATTTAAGGACTTAAGGACTAGGTCCGTAAGTCCGGAACTTAAGAACCAGGTCCGTAAGTCCCAGACTTACGGACCTGGTTCTTAAGTCCAGGACTTACGGACCTGATGGTCCGTAAGTCCCGGACTTAAAGACCAGGTTCTTAAGTCTGGTACTTACGAACCTGATGCTCCATAAGTCCTGGACTTATGGACCTGGGCCTTAAGTCCCTGACTTATGGACTTGAAGACAGGTTCTAAAGTTCTAGACTTAAGGACTTAAAGACCAAGTCCTAAGTCCTGAATTTAAGAACTTGAAAACAGTTTTTAAAGTTCTGGTCTTGAGGACTTAAAGACCAGGTTTTAAGTTCTAAACTTTACTATTTCTAATAGGACATATAGCAAACCTAAGGACCTAGGTCTAAAAATTAGAACCTAGTTTTTAAAAACTAGATTCCAAAACCAGGTCCTAAAGTCCTGGACCCAAGAACTTTACTATCTCTAATTAGGACCTATTATGGACCTATGGACCTAGGTCCTAAAATTGGGACCTAGTCTTTAAAGACCAGGTCCCAAGACCAGGTCCTAAAGTCCTGGTTCTAAGGACTTTGCCATCCCTAGTCCCAGGTACATTTGTAAATGTGGTGAAGCTCAAAGCGAGATTTGTGAATCAGCAACCGTAGCTATTTCCACGGTATATTGTAACATTTTCAAAACTAAAACAAAATTTTCAGGACCAGAAGTTCTAGGATTCAATAAAGCTATCATTACAAGTGAATTATTATCCGATTTACCATTTCGCCCTTACAATTTTCAAATTGAAAATCTTCAGATTTGGATAATAAGTATTGGTGTTCTAATGAAATTACAACAAATTTAGCAGGCCCTGGATTTAAGTCTGCTTTCATCTATCAATATAATAAAAGTCGGGCCTTATTTTTTCAAGAAATAAAAAAAAACCATTGCAAAGTATCAATTTTTTATAGATCTAGTATATTCGTAAATTTTATTGACCAAAATCCGGATTTAGTTTGGGCAAAAATTGGTATTCTGCATTGATACAATGGAAATCAACTTTTTGAGCTAACCAACCAATATACAAAAAACCTTATACAAACGGCACAACTTCCAAGTTGTTCTTTAGATGAATAGCGCAATAAAGAAATAATGACTAACGTATACAATTACCATCTCAAACATCATATATTGGCAAATATAAATTGGTACCACTTTTTTTGCAATTGGTTAGAACAACCTAATTATATTGTTGAATTAAGATCGGCATTGCAACTGATTTATCCAACCGAATACGAAATCAATGACCGGAAATTTTGAGCTTGAAAAGCAATGCTAAAGTATGTTGGTTGTTCTGACGTTACCCCCTATGAAAAGAATCAATCAAAGATAAGTAATTGTCAAAAAAATAGGGAACGCAAAGGAAAGCCTGTAATTATTAGATAAGAATTACAAGTTTTCCTTTTGTGGCAATGCTTAGATTGAATTAAGAATAATGGATTTTTTAGTTCGAGTTTGGTCTCGGTCTACCATCCCGAAGGACCCCGAACAATACATATAAAGGTTACATTGGCTTTATTATAAACTTTTTAAAATTTTTATCCACTTTTTATTAGAGCTAATTAACCAAATTTTACATATAAGCTTTAATATTTAATAAAATTTAACCAATTATCAAATATAACAATACTTTTTTTAAAAATTTTTCTCAAAAAAAAAAATTTTTTTCAAAAAAAATTTTTAAAAAAAATTTTTTTCAAACAAAAATTTTTTCCAAAAAAAAATTTTTCTCAAAAAAAATTTTTTTCAAAAAAAATTTTTACTAAAAAAAAATTTTTTTCAAAAAAGATTTTTTAAAAAAGTTTTTTCTTTATCCAAATTTTAAATATAGCCTATTTAAAACTTATTAATTTTATCCACTTTTAATAACATAACATCAAAAGCTTTTATCCACTTTTAAATGTAACCTTTTGACCAATATCCACTTTTCAAATATAACATTTTTGCAAAAAAGTAACCTTTTTAGCCAAAATTTCAATGTAACCTCTATATATATTGTTCGGGGTCCTCATCCCAGACAGTGATAAAAGTTCTTTGTCCATTTTATATAACCTTGGATTTGTTATACCAACACCCTCATACTCTACAAATACTTTTTGGAGTTCTTTTCACAAATCCTTGAATATTAATAAATGTGGCGTAGACAGGCGTCGACAGGTGTTATTGATAATTGCTAACGATTTTAACTATGAGGTTATTAGAGAAAACTTAGGCATGAGTAAATTTTTTTTTTTTTTGGGCGTTTAATTTATATTATTATCAAAATTACTTACCTTATTAATCCTCTTATGTTTTATCAGGTTTCAAATGATTTAATTTGTGCTGCATGAAAGCACTCTCACATTTATGGTTCTGGAGGATTAGTCACTGAAAAACCTATAATTAGACATAAAAAAATGTCAGCAGAAAAAAATTCACAATTACAGTCTTTTCTGATGGATAAAGCTAATGTCATAATGAGCTCGTATAAAACGGACCCTCTCACAAATGAACCAGTATATTACCTAAAAAATTCAAAAGACATACTATGGAGTAAATTTCACGAGGAATATCCAGATGGAATGCGCCGTACTAGTTTTTATACTAGAATGGAAAGAAATAAATACATATATCGAGAAGATTTAGGCGGGCTATGCTATACGTGTTCACAATATGGTTACGAAATTTTTTCAGATCTTACCTTATTAATTCAAAAACATGTAGCAGAACATACAATTCAGGTGAATACGTATTGCAATATAAATAAAAAATGTTATAATAGCTAATACTTATTTGTTATTATAGAAGCAATTATTAGTACAGTCATCCCCCTCTATAGTCACCTCCTCTATAGTCACAAAATCAATATAATCACATTTTTATTTTTACCAACCTTTTTTATATTATTTATACCCCTATATAGGCACAATTGCCTTATAGTCACTATTACATTTTTTAATTAACCAACTATATAACATCTATATGAATTTACTTTCTATAAAATCACAGCAATAAAACCCGAAAGCCCAAAACTATACCAAAGTTTTGAAACTCTGTCTTATACTTAATGTAAAATAACAACCTAGTGCGATGTCACTCCCCAACAACCTATAATTACTTCCTGACACCAACATATCCATTTCCTAGCAACTACTATTTCTTGGGCAAAACCGTTTCTCATACAAACTTTTCCCAATAAACTACTTCCTTACATCCCCAATACAACAACTATTTACCTGGCAATTGACTATTACCACATCCTAAACAACCACACTCTCGCCAACAACCATTTCTTTCTATCACTTTTTTGACTATTACACATCTCCGACAACCTCCCTTTCTCTGACAACCTCCTTTCCCCGACAACATTCCTTTCCAACAACCTCCCTTTCCCTAACAACCTCCCTTTTCCCGACAACAGACAACTACTTCTTCCAAACACCGTCCACCACTTCACCATAACAAACAATTACCCGACAATACACTTTCAACCTTTCCCTATTGCTATTCTGATTTATATTAATAAAAATGGTATAATAAATGATTTATTAAAATAAAATTTAAATAAATTATTAATTAATAAAAAAAACATTGATAAATAAAATTTTGCCAGCAAATCAAATTTTAAGATCACATGTAATGTAAAGTTTGTGACTCAAAATTTACGTAGTCAAATTTACATTATATGCGATCTTAAAGTTTGATTGGCCGGAGGAATATTTTGTTTAATATTTAATTTTTTTTTAAAGTTTCATTTTTTAGTTAGTTTTTCTTAATTTAATGTTTTTTTTTAAATAGTTATTTTTTTAATTTAATTTTATTATTTTTTTAACTTATATTTTTTTGATTTTTTTAACTTAACGATGTTTTTGTTAAATATAACTTAAAACGGTATTTTTTTTATAAATTAGATGTAATATTTAAATATTTTGGAAAAACTAGTAGTGTGTTTTGAAAAGTTGTATTAGGAAAGTGGCAGTGTCAATATCAGGGAAGGGTGGTATCAGGGAAGGGTGATGTTGAGAAAGGGGTGTTAGAGAAGGCTGGTGACAAGAAAAAATAGCATTGGAAAGAGTGGTGTCGGGAAAGGGTGTATCAGGAAGTATGGTGTTTAGAAAGAGTTGTGTCAGGTAATGGTAATGCTAGAAAAAGAGTGGTATTGGGGAAAAATGAGTAGTGTCGGAAAGGGTAATGATGGTGTCAGGGAAGAATGGTGCTTGGAAAGAGTGGTGTTGGGAAGGGTGGTGTCGGAAAAGGATTGTCGGATAGGAAGTTGTGTTGAGGAAGGGATTGTCAGGAGTTGGGGAGGGGATTGTTGGCACATAATCACCTCAAACGTGTTAATTAAATTAAAGCAAATAAAATTCTTAATTTTAATATTGTATTTTATTCTTGCTTTGGCGAATTATGAATTCAAAATATCGATCAACTCCTAAATCAGTAACTCGTGATATTAATTTGTGCAAACTAATACAGCCCGAATTACTATATGTACTATTAACAAGAAAGTTTTGTAATAGGATTTTTTACAATAAATTATGATAGAAATCGTAATAATTCTAATGTGAACTTTAACTGTTTATTGTTATGCTGAGATAGAACTAACTTACTAATTTAATTTTCAAATAAAAACTAAATAAAATAAGTGGCGCATAAATGCTACTTAATGCAAAACCCCTATATAGTCACTTTTTATATTTTGTAATATACTTGTGACTATATAGAGGTAACCTCTATATTAGTCACACCTCTTTACAATCACAGTTTTTTGTATCCCGAGGGTGTGACTATAGAGGGGGATGACTGTAGAATGCGAAAAATTGAAGCGTTTTCTCAAACGGGATTATGAACAACATTTTTATATTAATTTACACGGAACAACATTCCATAACGTTTGCATTAATCATTGTCTTTTATACGCAATTGGACAATGCCACGAACCCCATACTAGAACTTGTAGTGATTTTATACTTTTTTCAATTTTTTGATACATTACACAATAATATTAGTAATTCGATTTATGAGGAGTTGGAGGATTTGTACGATCACTTGCTCTATTATTTAGCTCACCAAACAAGAAAGGCGTATCTAAACGCACAATTTAACGCAAATTTATTGAGTTTGGATGAAAAAACTGCTTTGATATTAGCAGATTACAAGATGAAAATATTACCGAAGACAGCACGAGAAGCTAAGCAGGATTGGTTTGGCAAAAAAGGTTGGTCTCTCCACTCGATTCTTATATATACCACGCAACCCAACTCGACAAAATTACATATTCAAGTATTCGACCACTGGTCTGCGGATACTCATCAAGATTCATGGTTTACAGTGTCTTCGCTCCATGCAGTAATTGAGGTATTAAACCCAAAACCAGAATCAATAATCATAATGTCCGATAATGGGGACCACTATCATAACGCTGATCTAATGATGATAATGAGATATTGGTCAGAATAGTATAGTATTAATGTAAGCAAATGGGTTTTTTTAGAGGCAGGTGAAGCAAAAACGACCATCGATTCTCACCACGCACAGGTATGATAATACTACTGTGCTGGCAAATTTACGAAATTATAGCAGATTAGTATAGTATAGATGAGCAAATCCGTATAAGTATGGGCCAAATTTAAGATCTATACTATACCGATCAAACCCTATCCCTAATATATATTACACCGGATCAGTTTAGTATAGATTTAAAAATTCAGCCTATACTATACGTATCTGCTCATCTATACCATACTGATTTGCGAAATATCTCAATTACTCATAATCTATATTCATGTATCAATTTTTTACATTGATTAGATATCACATGCAATCAATCAACATATTCGTTTAGGCTTTGATGTAATAGCGGGGCAGGATATCGAAAATGCTATTAAAGGAATTAAAAGAACTTCAGTTGCAAACCTGAATCCTAACCGGAATAGAGGAGGTAATAGAACTAATTTGTAATTAATTGAAAGTTTATATTAATTTCAGATTAAATACAGGTAACGGTAATAATAAGTTACCAGGCAATTCCAATTGGTTTGAGTGGCAATAGCCAACAACAGGTAAGGTTGTAAAATTACTACAGTTTTGCATGATTTCCGAATTTTATATATGTAATTTGAACATATACGAGTTTCTAAGATCAAATTTTGGGTAATCGAAAGGCTACAATTTGCAAATCAAATATTGCAGTAATACTGCCAAACTTTTGTAAAGCCTATTTTATATACAATATGATGAAAATTACACAAAATATAGCGTCATTTGACGTCCTCAGATAATTGGTATCTTGGGGTTTTAATAAAAAAAATTACACAAAATCTAATTTACTAAGCTACATAAAATCACAAGTTTGTAATATTCATAACACAACCCTAATAATAGGTGAATTTGCCGGATGTATTAAAGCACGAGACGTTCCTGGTATAGGAAAATAGAAAATATTTTTACTATAGCAGAATTAAATAAATTTTGCAAGAAAGAGATTAATAAACCTGCACCACAAGTATCAACACATACCATACCATCATCAGAATGGAAAATACCGGTGCCGAATCCATCTCGTATGTATTTTTTTATAGTCAAACCTATTTTTATTCTATAATTACCATGTTTTTTTTTCTTATTATCAAGGTCTTATTCCGAGTCGTCTTACAAGAGAAAACCTAGTAAAAGAATTAGAAAAACAGAAAATTCAATTTGAAAATTATAAGAGTAAAGAACGATTGATAAATCGACTAGAAAACCAATTGGCAAAAAATGTGAAGAAGGCAAGAATTGGTATGTATTATTTGCTATTGATGTAATTTTTGAACACTAATAATTTGATAATAATTCGATTGCTATTTATAGCTCATAATGAAATAAATAATTCTTTCAAAAAAAATGACCATACCTTTGAAGGGATTAAGTTTTTTTTGAATTTGGGCTGGGCCCTTAAGGTGAATCAAAAGTTCAGAAAAAAGGGTGCCGGAAAGAGAATATCGCCAGAAATTAGAATACTATTAGAGGGTTATTTTCTAGCAAGTAACATAAATAAAAGTGACAGATACACAGCACAGGATATGCATGATGAACTTGTTCAACTTGCACAAAAAGGCTAAATTAAAATGGAGGAGATACCAAAGTCTCTACAATTCAAAACTGGATTGGTCGTTATACTTGTGAACATAAGCAAGAAGCGGCGGCAAAGAAAGCGATCTAGTTAAAATGAAGAATTTAATATTTCTAAATCGCAATTTATATATGGTTTTTTCTTAGGAATTTGGCTTTGGAGTTTAATAAATTAGTAAAAATTTTAATAAAGCATTACAAATGAACTATAAAAAGATTTTTTAGTATTATATCGTGATACCTGTTGTATTATATTATAAAAAAAGCTGCATTTTGTTAGTATTACCTAATCGTCAAAAAAGACAGGCCGTTAGATTTTCTTATTGATCTGCAAAATTTCTCCCCACATGACACTAATGATTTTCTCTAATTGATATACGGATTACGAATTAAAAGTTAAAAAATTAAAAAAATAGAAAAAAGAAAAAAAATTGCATTAATTTAAAAAAAAACGATAAATAAAAAAAATAATAATAAAAAATAAAAAAAAACTCCCCGATTTGTAAAAAAAAACTTTTAAATAAAAAAATATTAAAAAAATTAAAAAATCGAAAAATAAATAATAATAAAAAAAAATTTACAGTATAAAATATAAAAAAAAACAATTAACGTAATTATTAAAAAAAAAAAAAAAAAAAGAAAACGAATTATAATTAAAAAATAAAAAAAAATAATAAAAAAAATAATAATAATAAAAATAAACGAATTGAAATTTAAAAATAATTTAAAAAAAAAATAAAAAAATGCCCAAAAAAAAATCGAAAAACAAATAAAAAATAAAAAAAGTAAAACAAAAAATAAAAAAAAATAAAATGATTTAAAAAATAAAAAAAAAATAAAAAATATTTAAAAAGAAATAAATTAAAAAAAAGAAAAAGAAAAATAAAATCGTTAAAAAAAAAGTTTAAAAAAAAAAGTGAAAAAAACGTGTTTGATTTATTTATTTATTTATTGTTTCCCGCGCATATATGCAATATGGTGGTAATAAAAATTCCGGTCTTACTATGAGAATAACCGGAAATTTACTTTTATTCCCATCATTGCATATATGCGCTATAGATGCAATCGTTATCTATCGCTATTAATACTGTATTTATCGGGTACCCGATATATTTCAAATTAAAAAAATTTTAAGTAGTAAAAATTAATTTTTTATATCGTAAAGAATAAATTTTTTTGAATATATAGAATATATGCATTGTAAACAATGATTTAGAATTATAATATATGTAGATTTAAAAAATATTTTTATTATATATACACATCGGGTACCCGATATATCCAAACTATACGATATATATATGATAGGTCACCGATATATAGCATTTTATATATTTTTCAATTATAATAATATGGTACCCGATAGGTACCCGATATATTGGATTTTGACCTGTAATATAGAATGTATATATTTGCTAAGTAAGTTAATTTATATTGGACTGGACCAAATTGGACTTGATTGGATTAATAAATTTGGTCCAGTCCAAGTCCAATGCTAAATTAAATACTGGACCAGTCCAATAACAACCCTAAGATTAATGTATATATTACAGGACTTGATACATGATTGTTATAGTGTACACAAAGCAAGGAAGTCTCAGAAAATTGATATATAGTAAATTTGGTGAATTGATGAAAACTAACTTAGCAAATTTTGCAAGAGAATTTTTACAATAACTTATGGTAGAAATCGTGATAATTCAAATGTACACAAACTCAACCACAGAAAAGAAAGCAGGGCCCCATTTAATTAAAAAATAAAAAAACTCCTCAACTATTATTCTACTATTTTTAAAACTCAACTTTATTTTTATTTAAAACAAATAAATAATAGCAATATATATTATTCAATATATTGAACAACGATCATGGCAATTACACAGAATAATAATTCTCAGTACAGTGAAATCTCTATAAGTGCACACCCTCTCTCGATGCATGATTAAATTCGGGCCCCAAATATAAACATAACCTCTATAAATACATTTTTCTTATTGCTCTTCAAGTGTATGTTGTTAAAGTTCGGTCCCAAAAGTGTGCACTTATAAAGGTTTTACTGTACTTTAAACAAATAAAACTTCGAGTCGACATGATCCTATTAAAACATTTAAAATAATGCATTTTTTTTAAATTATCAAGATAATATATGTATTCAAAAATTCACTTGAAATTTCAATATCATCACTTTATTCACCTGAAATAATAAATTCAATACTTTAGTGCAGGGCAATAGTACTCTCGAGAATTTGAAACAGGAAGCATACGAATGTTTTGAGCAACAGAATTTCTCAAAGCATTAGAACTTTTTGAAAAAATTCTCAAGGAAAGCCAATATAGTCTCAAAGATCTAAAAAATGCTTAAACCGGGATTTTTTTCGGAATAAATGTGGTTTGGAAAAGTTAAATAAGTTAATAAAAGAACTTCACTAAAAACATTATAAATTGTGAAATATAAAGAACTACATGCTAGCACTATATATTATAAAGTGAAACGAAAGGTATCTTTAAAGACAAGATTCTTGACAGTTTTACTTTTTACTTCAACTTGAACTTGCTTACAAGAAAGCATTTGTATTTCTGAACAAGCCATGCGCCTGCCTATGCGCTGGGAGCCTTTTGATATAGTGGTGCAGGACCCTGAATAATCTATGTGATGTCATATTTGAAAAATAGCTAATGGAAGGCCGTTTTTTAAATAAAGTTATATTTGAAAAGTAGGTATTGGAGAAAAAGGTTATATTTTGAAAACTGCTAAATGGCAAAATAGGCATATTTAAAAAAATGCTAATAGGATAATTTTTATAAATGTTATTTGAAATGTGCTAATAAAAAATCTGGGCTATAATAGTGCTATAATAGTAATTCAGCAGGTAAAAAGGAAAGAGAAGTAAAAGAGAGAAAGGGGTAAAAAGGAGAGAGGGGTAAAAGGGAAAGAGAAGTAAAAGGAAAAGAGGGGTAAAAGGGAAAAAGGGGTAAAAGGAAGAGAGAGGTAAAAGGGAGAAAGGGGTAAAAGGGAGAGAGAGATAAAAGGGAAAGAGCGGTAAAAGGAAGAGAAAGATAAAAGGAAGAGAGGATAAAAAGAAGAGAGAGGTAAAAGAGTGAGAGAGGTAAAAGGGTAAGAGAGGTAAAAGGGTGAAAGAGGTAAAAGGGTGAGAGGGTAAAAGGGTGAGAGGGGTAAAAGGAAGAGGTGTAAAAATTGTGTAAAAT
>QKWP01000056.1:392484-416636 GCA_003550325.1 Gigaspora rosea | reverse complement strand
TTTTTTTTACTATTATTATACTTTTTTTTTTTTTATATATTTGTTTTATTTATTTTCTATAATTAATAACTTATACCGGTTTTTTTTTATTTTCTATAATTTTTTTTCTCTGTTATTTTTTTTTTTTAGTTTTTTATTTTTTTAATTTTTTTCGTTTTGATTTCTTTTGTTCCCGATCTAGATCTAAATTAGATCTAGATCACTTTTTTTTACGATAAAAAGATAAGTATTATAAATTTTTTTTTTGGTTTTTTATTTAACTTTTAACTGTAACTTGAATTTTTTTCCATTAGAACACGGTAATGAAGATTAAAACTGGAGATCTATTATGGTCTTACCAACCACTGTCCTTACCTAAGCACTGCTACAAGATTAGAAGTTTGGCAAAGATTTTAAACGGTTCTTACAGTACGTTTTTTTTCTTTGTTTCTTCTTTTTTCGTTTTTTTTTAAATTAGCACTAATGTTTACATTCGGATTTATATATTTGTCGTTGTTTCGTCCATTTCATTTCCTGGTGTGTTACTGTCGTTGGTGTATTTTAGTTTGGAACACTTTCGTCGCGCTGGTGCGTTACTTGGGCATTCGAATCTCTTTTGTACAGCGAAGTATCAGTTTCTTTTTTTTTTTTTTGCTTCAACATTGTATTCGTGCAGTACTAATTCTTTTCAGGTTCAGAATAGGTGATCATCGTGTCTTGCTTTTTTGGTGCATTACTGGATATGTTCATCGTTGGTGCCGAGTTTTGATACTGTGTTTGGCGCTTTTTTCGTCATTTTGTCTGTACGTTGTTGGGATTTAGTGGATAGGAAAGTTAGAGGTGTTAGATTATATTAGATATTTAGGTAAAAGAATAATATCTCTATGGTGTCTCTACAGCGTTTTATGGTGTCTTTATGGTATTTATGTAGTGTTTTTATGGTGTTTGTGTGGTGTTTTTGTGGTGTCTTTTGTAATATATTTTGTAGTTTTTTTTTAATTAATAAAAATATATTATTTTTTATTATTTTTCTGAAATTTATATTAAGTCTTTGTAATAAATTATTTTATTAATAAAAATATATGAATATTCAAATATATTCTTTTAATATATAAAAATTTAGTTAGCATTTAATATTTAGGCGAGCATATAGTAATTTATTATTATTCGCTTTTTGGTTATTTTTTACAGTCTGCACAGATGCTTGAATTGTTAATTGTTAAAAATCTGCGCAGTTGTTAATTGTTAAAAATCTGCGCAGAAAATTAAATCTGCGCAGAAAATTAAAAAAAATTTCTCTAACGATCGCCAGCAGGGTCACAGATCTGCATTAATTCTTAATAATTGTTTTTTTTAAAAATCTGCACAGATCTGCGCTATAAAAACTTTCCCGATAAATTGTGCATTTCCTTTTACAACTTATGATCTCAGGATTAGATTGCAAAATAATGTTGATCCTTATATATCTATTTATACTACTTCTACTCCACATTTAAATGGTAACGGATCATTATTATACTGTACTGGATTTATTCCTTTATCAATAATTTTGTTTCTATTTAAATCTATCTTGTATATATTAATCTTTTTATTTAGCAATATTATTCAGTCGCTAACTAATTATTGTCTTTGTTTATGAACCTCATTGTAGCGATCAATTTAACAACTTAAATATTCCTTGGGTTGCTTTAAGTGTTTGGGGCTTTAAAGATTCACCAATATCATGGAACAAGCAAGAGCTTGTCATTTCATGAGTGGTGAAAATAATTATAGTTTTTTGCTATGGTCAGATGGTACGTATATATTATATCAAGCACCTGGGAATTATAATAGTTATTCATGAAAACATATTAATAAACTACTAAAAAGAAGACTGTTATAATTTGGCGTATGTGCGTTGCAACGCACCTACTGACAGATCGCAAAAAAATTAGCGATATGTTAAAAGATCGTTTATAGCTCATAATTTTACCTCTCTCGAACGGCCCTTTCATATTTGTGCTATGAATATGTCTATCTATTTTTAGTGCAAGAATAGTTAGGCCATTAACGTTTTTAGCGAAAAAAAGGAAAATTTCACAAAATTGGAGTCATTTTATAATATGTTCTATTGATCTTGATCTTGATTTTGATCTTTCTAGATCTTTTGATCTCAGCGTACTGTTTTCACTCTGCTATGAACAATTGTTTATAAGAAAAGAAATTGCACATGTAAACACAAGTCTAGAATTTTTTTTGGATTTATACTTACCTCAACTAGGCCATACCAAGCTGATTGTTTTGTTTACGTGTAATTTAACCCCTTCTCTAATTTTTTAATTTTATATATAATATACTACTTGTTATTAACCAATAAAATTGCAGTATTAGTTATTTAAATTTTTAAAAATTTTTTACAGCCAATAGAATTGCAATGTTTTTTTTGTTGATTTTCTTTTTTATTCCTCCTTTTTTTATAAAAATTTTATATTATATTAAACAAAAAATCTGCTTGAAGTGGTATTAAATATAAATAATCTAAAGTATAATTTGGTAAAATAAAAAATCAAAATTATATTCAATTTGCCAAACTAATTTTTCTTTAGTCAACATGATTCTATTTTATTTATTTTAGTCATTTATGTAAGGTAAGATAGGGTATTATAATACAGGTAGGTATTGTAATACACAAATGTTTTTGACAATATCTTGTGATAAATTGATCAGAATTGAGTAATTTTGGTATTATACAATTTTTCTTACTAAGACAAATTGAATAATACAAATTTATTTTATTTGAAGTGCTAGTATTGAATAATAACAAAAAATTATAAATTTACTAATATTTTTTGTTACCAACCTATAAAAAGCTGATCCAATCTGATTAATCAAATTAGCATATATATACTAATACAATTATTAATCAATTTATATACATACATTTTATGCTAAATGAAGTAATAAATATTTAATTTCTTGTCAAAAGTTGGATATCAATAAAACAAAAAATTTTGCTATATATACTAAGTTCTTTTTCTTATATAAATTGTTATAGTCTTTATAAAATTGTCTAAAATTAGAATTGCATTTTTTTATTGTAAAAATAATTCAGTAAATTTAGATATTTTGAAGCCCTTAATTGTATATTAATATTTAATTTCTTTATTAAAAACATTACTTATAGCTTTACTAAATCTTTTATTGTTAATAAAATATAGATTATTTTTGTTAAATTTTTAAAATAATAAACAACTTTTTTAAAAAAATAATAAAGTCTTTAATTTAATTATATTCCTTAATACAAGTATAATAATTGTCAATTGTATTTATAACAATAATAATTTAAAAAATATTGTATAGTGCTTTTTAATTATTGTCATGAATTATTGTGAAATCAGATTATTGTAAAATCTATATGATCACTATATTACTAAAATTTTAAAAATCATATAAACAATTGATCTAATTGTTCTATACTATGTTAACTAGGCAGTATGTCTATATACTGCATAAATCGCATTCTTGATATCTATATGAATAAAAAATTTTTCAAAAGGTGACTCTATCCTAACCATGGAGCAAAATAAAGTTTATAAAATCACTAACAAAAAAAAAAAATATTTTTTGTATTTAGAGTTAGGGTTAGAGTTGCCTTTTTAATATATATATCAAGAATATGATTTATGTAGCATATAGGCATATATTAAATTAACCCCCTAGTAGTCTCCTAGTTATAGCATTTGATTGTTTTAATTGCATAGTATAAATCGATTAGATTGATTATTTACATGATTTTCAGAAATTTTAGGAAATCTAATAATAAGTAAATCAGTAGTAAATTATATAAATTTCATGATAATCTTATTTTACAATAATTTATAACAATTATTTATAAAAAAACAAGCATATAGTGCATTTATTCTTTAAATTTAGCTTTATTATAAATATTTTTTATTAAATTACTACAAAGGCCTAAAATTGAATTATTTAGATCTTTATTTTGCAAATCAAAATAATATAATATTTTTAGTATTTTAAATTTTTTATATTAAAATAAGCATCATATAAAACTTATTTATTTATATAGTCAATTCTCTCTATACTGAACTGCATGTTCTAGAGGTTTTGTTCAGTATAAAGTGAGTTCACTTTATACAGTTCGCTTTTTATACTAAACAGTTTGGGGTGCCTACTTTTATCACCTGATTTCAGTTTATTAGTAGCCCTTACCCCCCCCCCCTAGATATGAAAATTATCAGGTCTTATATATAATTTCCAAAATTTTTGACCCCCCCCCCCTAGAAAATCAGGTGATAAAAGTAGGCTCCCTTGGTATATATAGTGAACCAATAAAATTATATATATGTGACAATAAAATTTATTCAACTCTACATAATTTTATATAACTAAACTTAAAAAAAGGTGTAATGTAAGTACATATGTATATACAAACATATATATAGTAAATAAAATAAAAAAACACTTTTTTATAACGTATATACAACATACAGTATTAAATAAAATAAAAAAATTCTATTCAGTAAATATTGAATAAAATAAAAAAATGATCTATTTAGTATAGTACATTCACACATATAAATAACAAAAAAAATTCTATTTGGTATTCTAAAAATAGTAATGGAGATTAACTTGTTTAAGATTTTTTATGAAATTTTTAGTTATTGTGAAAACATAGCTTTATTTTAATTTTTATATTAGTAAATGAAAGTGAAATTTTAAATCAATCATATGATTTTTATATTAAGTTACATAATAATTTGTTATATAGAAATATGTATACATAGTTCCTAGCTAGTAAAAAAGAGTTCAGATGCAGTATAAAGAAAATTACTATTTTGGTTTGGTATAGCCAGCTTAAATTACTATAAAAAAATCTGTTCTACCAAATTAGGTTCATTATAATCCAATTTCAGTATAAGCAGGTTCGGTATAAAGAGAGTTGACTATATTTAAAAATACTTTGTTTAATTACAAATTTAGTTAAAATAATTTATTAACTATAAACTTAAATTAAATTTCAAAATTCTGTCTAGTTTTATTTATTAATACTTTATTTATTTGCATTGTATATAATTTTGACTACAATTATAATTATCCTTTAAACTATAAATTTTAGTATACAAATTGTATGCTAAAATAATTTTGAAAAAATTCAGTGTCAGGAAAAAAATTTTATAAAAATCTTTACTATAATTTGCTATGATAATTTCAAAAGTTCAAGCAGTGTTCAAGCTATATGATAATGCTTTACTATTGTAATATGATATAGTTAATCTAACTCAAACAAAGGGTATAAATTTACATAATAGTTGTAAAACATGCTACAAGATCTGAACATTTAAACTATTTTTTCTTCTCATAGTTGCTTTTAAAATTAGCTTTGTAAAGTTGATTGCCTTTTTTTTTAGTATTACCATAGCAACAAATCAATAGTAATAAACAAATATATAATAATAAAAAAAATTGCATCGCAGTTAAATTGATATACAAAATGATTTACATATTATTTAATATGTGTCAAATGAACTGACTCTCTTTTGAGATCGTCAGTAAATTGACAAAAAAATTTTTAATTTCTTATTAAATACAGACTCAAGACTCATTACTAATTAAATAATTAGTAAACCAGTAAGCTGGACTCAAATATATAACAATTAGTAAACCAGTAAACCGGACTCAAATATATAAATATTAGTAAACCGGTAAACTGGACTCAAAAATATACAACTATTAGTAAACTGGTAAACTGGACTCAATATAGTAAACTGCTGTTCTCTAAAATTATTATATTTTTTATTTTTTTATAAGAACGAATGTATGCAGATGATTAGCAAATTTTTGTTTACATTTGTTCTCGAACGTTTATGAAAAATTTTACTATGCTAACTAAAAAAAAATTTTATAACAAGCCTTGTAGAGCATATCTCAAAGCATTTGAATCCCAATTTTCATAAAAAAATGTTGAAACTCATGGAGATATCAACGTTTTTGTAAATTCGAACGCATACGTTTTCGCAAGTTTCCTCTAAACTTTTACTGATTCCGGAGGCACTTTCTCAAAATGAACCCTCAAAAAATCGATTAAGTAACCTGATAGAATAGGTATTCGAGAGTTTACCATAAAAATTTCAGCTCATTTGGTCAAATATTCATTGATTAACTATGATTTTTCATTTTCTTTCCAGATTCGGGATTTTTTAAAATTTTCAATTTTGATAAAGACAGAAAAATCACCATCACAGGCCAGATTTTTTTTAAAGCTACATAATAATATATGTTCAAATTCTACAGACCATTAGTGTGTGGTTATAAAATTTTTTCTGTGAAATCTCATGGTATTTGGACCGATATTGATGAAGTTATTGAATCTTTTCATTTGTCTCTTATATAAAATTCTCTTTCTCTTGTATGTTTCAAAAATAAAATATATCTAATAAAGCATATTTGCCAAATAAAACATACAATATAAGTATAATAAAGTTGATAGTGATGAAATTCAAGAGTTTGTGTATGAAATTTCAGCCCATTCAGACGAATATTTGCAAAAATGTCCCAAATTTTGATGAAGCAATTTTTTGTTTAACATGATGTTTTGTATATGTTTTGATTGTAGCAGTATTTTTTTGACTAAGCAAATATTAAGAATAACATTTTTATTATATTTATTTATAATATAAAAAATAAATATACATTTTAAATATTGATTATTTATATTTTATTATTAGTTGACATGGCCCTATTATAAGATTTCTATAGGGCCGTGTCCTCAGTGACACTTTTTTTCGTATCACAAAAAAAATAAGCTAAGACACCGCAAAAACCAGACAACCAATATAAAATATGGTTCGTCACGGGCTTTTGTGTTAGTAAATCATTAAAAAATCATAAAAAAACATGAAATTTTTTAAAGCTGTACAAAAAAAAAGTGTCACTGAAAAATTAATATATACTTTTTTTCAGTAACACTACTTTTTTTCAGTGACACTTTTTTGTATAGTAAAATTGTTCGTTATTATCTGAGAACAAATATGACCAAAATTTGTCAATCTTTGGCAAACACATATTCATAACATAAAAAATATATAAATTGACGCGTTATTTGACTGTTATTTGCCCAATTAAAAATAATTTTTTGATTGCCACTTTTTTGACTAGTTTTAACAGAAATGAAAAATTCTTTTCGCATCAATGCAAAACATCTTCAATTAATATTTAAAAATTGTAATTTTGATTTAACTGATATATTACAACATATTCAATTTATTTTTTTAGAAAAAAATTTTATTCTTCGATCTTATATTATAATTTCAAATAATCAAAATATTGAGGCATTTATTATATTAAATCGTCGAATTAATTTATTTAATTCTAAGTTATTTGAAATAGATTTTGGCAACATACAATTTAATCAATAATTCAAACCTTTTATCCATTCAAACAAACAAACAAATTAAAAAAATTTATCAAAAAAAATAAATTTATTACCAATATTGAAAAACTAAAAAATGAAGCAACAACCAAAACAAAAAAAGAACAAGAAAAAAGGATTTGATATATATTCTTTTCAATTTTTTTTAACATATTCTTGATGCAATTTGACCAAAGAAGCATTATTAAAATATCTTGAAAAAATAGTTAACAAAAAAAACAGAAAAACAAAAATATTTTATTACTATTTATATTATTGTAAATGAAAATCATAAAGATGAATCTCTTTATAAGCATGCATATATTAAACTAGATAAAAAGGGAGCAGGTCAAAATCCCGACAAACAGAATTCCGACAGGTCATAATCCTGACAAAAAATCCTGACAATCAAAATCCCGACAATCCCGACAACAAAAAAATCATTAAATTTATTTAAGTTAGGGTTAGGATTGGGTTAGTGCCTCCTGGGCTAGTGTTTGGTTTAGTTGATTTTATAGTAAAGTTGCTCAAGGAAAACTTTTTTAATTGTCAGGATTTTTGATTGTTGGGATTTTTTTGTCGGGATTATGACCTGTCGGGATTTTGTTTGTCGGGATTTTGATTCAAACCCGGATAAAAAAGTACGAATTCGAAAAGAACTTTTTTTGATATTAAGTTAGAAGATAAAACAATATATCATCCAAATATTCAAGGTGTTCAATCAAGTAAAGCTGTTATTGATTATATTTAAAACATGGCGATTATATTTCNAATTTCATTATGGAGATAAAATGTGTGGAAAATCATTCTATGATGAAAATTTTGATGAAAAGATTGCATATTGGTTTGATAGTTATGATAAACAACCAATTTTAATTCTGGATGATTTTGATAGTACTCAACTATATTATTCTACTTTTTTAAAAATTTTATCTGGACAACAACGAAGATTAGAGATTAAAGGTTCAAAAGAACTCAATTATATTAAACATGTAATTATTACAAGTAATTATTCATTAAAAGAATTGTATAGAAAAGATGATTACAATTGAGATCAATTAGATTGGCGTTTTGATGCAATTTGAAATTATAAAAAGTCTCAAGATACTTTTTCTGAACGAAAATGTGAAAAAAATCCTTATCATAAACAGCAACATAGACAATATTTAGATTCAATTGATTATTTTCAATACTTTGAAGAAAATTGGGAAATAGTTAATAATTTAGATATTACTAAAAATATTTTTCATAATAATTATAGTTCAATTTCTTTTAATAATAATTATTATGATAGTGAAATAAATAATGATAATTATTTACCAATTGAAAAAATACGAACAATTTTAGCTAAAAGAAACAAAAATAATCAATCTGATTCTGAAACAAGTGACATTAATTCTCAAGATTTAGAAAGTACAAACAAAAAAAAACAAAAATGCTAAAATTAATTGAAATTTGAAAAATATTTGCTTAAAAAACAAAATAATCTTTATTTTCTGGTTTTAATCAAATATTAAAAAATATATAGTTATATTTATTTTTAATTTTATTTCATTTATTTTTAAATTGTATATTTATTTTTATATTTATAATAAAAAATATTATTCTTTATCAAATTCAATAATTGTGAAAAGTTGTTCAACTTGTTGTTTCAATAATTTGTATGCTATTAGTTTTTTTTAAGAAATTTACAAGTTGATTTAATCGAACAACTTCATGTTCAACCATTTTAGGCTTGTAGAATATGCATAGTAAATTTTTTTTAAAGCAATATTGACAAGTATTAGGTTTTTCATTTGATAGTTCACAAGTTGAATGTTTATTACGGCATACTGTACAACGTGTTCGTTCAGTTCTTGTTTTCATTTTACTAAAAGATTTTTTATTTTATGTATAATTTATATATATATACTATTTTTACAATATTTTATATAATTACAAATTAATTATATTCACTTATTTTTAGATTTGATAATCATCAAATTATCTAATTCATCTGTTTCTTAGCCCTAATTGAAAATTTTTAGCTTCAGATATTTAATAGTATTGCTTTCATTTTTTACTAAAATATTTTTTATTTTTTGTATAATTTTGATATATATACTATTTTTTACATTATTTTGTAATATATTTGCAAACCAATTATTTTATTGTTGATTAGCATATTCAAACATGTACGAGCTCATACTGGTATTTACGAGAATGAACAAGCGGATAAACAAGCATATCTAGGTTCTAAAAAGAAAATAGTAAAAGAATTCAATTTTTATGTTCGCAAATTAACAATAAAAGATTATTTTAATGACTAATAAATAAATAATAATTAGTTGATAATCGATACGTGATGACATCCAGCGATTGGGGGGTTGGGCCCCAAATAAAGGATGCTATCGTTAGTATCGATCATCTATTAAATCATTAAATTATTAACCGCCTACCATCATAGAAAAATGTGAAGTTAGGAACTAAAAATGGCCTGAAAGGCCGCTGCCAAAGAAAAAAAGCACCACAGGCTATTAGCTAGCCAGCAGGCTAGCTTAAATAATATTTTATTGTCTTATAGTACAGACCAAAGAATTTGTGTATTATCTTCTCTGCACCTATTTTTTGATTTGATAATCATCAAATTATCTAGTTCATTTGTTTCTTTGTTAGCTAATAGCTTAATTAAAAATTTTTAGTTTCAGATACTTAACAGTATTTGCTTTTCTAGTTTAACAAACAAATTCAAAATTGCTACGCAATTTTGCAAAAGGCGCATTCCCTCCACATTTTTTTTTTGCTGAAGCGAAGCCTTGGGCCGAGCAGCGCTCGCTTGTTTGCCGGTTTCAACCATTACATTATATATAAATAAACACTAACAAAACAAATTATTTTTTAAAACTAAAAATGGCTAAATTAACAGGCAGCGAAATTCCAAGTCAAAAATATAAAAATTTATTAAAATGAAATGCAAAATGTTACTCAGCACAATATTGTATTATTACAAGATAAAAATAATTTGAACCAAGCCAATACTGCATTACAAGCAAGAGTCGAAGAATTAATGAATGAATTAAATCAATCAACTAAAACAGTTGAAGAATTAACAAAATCAAATAATGCTTTTAAAATTGTACTGCAAGTTACAGAAGATGAATGAAACTTTTACAAAGTAGCAAATTTTGAAGAATTTAACAAATTTATTGAAAATTATATAATTAATTTATTTGATAATTTCAATTTGAATAACCAAATTATAAACAAGATTTTTGAATTTATACAAAGGTTTAATTTATTGAACAATAGATATACTCATATAATCTATACCAAATTTTTGAAACCAGTATTAGTAATTTTGTATACGCATCTTATTGATTTTAGAAAAATTCGTATAACAGAAATCCTATCTATTAATTTATTAATAGTATTTTGTACTTTAACTTTTATTTTTTCACAAGTTGATTACTCATTTGTGTGTGTAAAATACAATAAATAAGCTTGATATTTTTTTAGTTATTTTTAACTTTTTAAAAATGTCATTAAAATCTTTACATGATATTTTTTTTGATGAAAAAAAATGCATTAATTTTTTATTAAAAAAAGCAATATTAAAATATAAACAAAAAGGTCAACTCTTTCCAACGATCACTTGGACCAAATTTCCGATGGAAGAAAACAAAAAGTTTTTTGTTGGAGCGTGGGTAGAAGTACACAGGACCTACGGTTTCTACAAGGTCAACTATTCGCTATCATCTAGGGACTCCTTTGATATATTCGGCATGCAAGCCAAAAGCGTTTTGGTACAAGATAACTGGCAGGAGATGGTGCCCTTGTACGAAAAATTTTGGTGGAGGTATCATTTCTGCTCCATCGACGAAGTAACCTGTGACTATATAACGGGGAACAGCAAAAAAATGAGTTTTCCAACAACACTCTCCTGTAGATTTCTTACAAGTGATTCCTTTGTATTATCTTTTTCGCCTTCCTGCCTTTCTTCCAAAATTTTCGATAAAAAGTGGGGATTTGGTTTACCCCCTCCAAAAGATCGGCTGTTTACTTTTCCAAATTCGGACAGACCCAGTAGAATGCAACCACGTGACGTGTTTGTTTACGAATATGGTTTCAGTGCTACTCCATATGACATGCTCAATCGATATGGTATAGGGATATTCAAGGTTGGTCGTATAGTCGGAAGAAGATATTAATTAAGGCGTAGCTTTAAAGTAGAGATATACAATAGTTGCATTTGTTATATAATTTTTATTCAACCTACCACGGGTTATAATAGTGTTTTTCTTTTTTTTTCCATTGGTTTTTGTTTCTTTTTCGTTAGACTAGCCTTCGTGCTTTACCATGTGGTTTTTTTTCTTTTTTGTTTTTCTCTTCCTTTTTTTCTTTTTTGTTTGTTTTTCTTTTTGTATCTCTCGTTTTCTTGGCTTGATATTTTTTTTATGTTTACCCCTCTCCTTATTTTGTCCTTAGTAAATTCCTTGTTAGTTAAAGGAATATGAAGGAAAGAAGAAGCCATTATGGTGTGGCACTTAGGCTAGTTTAACATAGCCTCTAGTTTAACTTGTCTTCAAATTAGTGCAGCAGGTTGTACTTGGGCACTTTTTACAGCAGCTGGGTAATGTCAGATTTGCAAATTAGGAGTAAACAAGTGTATTATGTAGCGATATACTTAGTATCTTAATAAAATACTGGCGAAACTGCCTAAGTGAAAAAAAATATATATATAAACAAAACTGTGAAATTTGCAACTCAACAGTAACTCGATATATTAATTATTATAAATGCAAAAACGAGAATGCAACAAAATAGAATCAGTTTTTAAAAATACTATTTTTGCATATAGTAATATAAAATGCTATGATATTTTGTTAATTGGATATTTTTGGTTATGTAAATTGAATTATACTTTAATTAATATGATGACTACTTTTTCATCTGTTACAATTATAAAATTTGTAAATTTATTTAGAGATTTAGCAATTTCAAAGTTAGTACCAGAAGATTTTATTATTGGAGGAAAAAATATTATTTGTGAAATTAATGAATCAAAATTTAAAAAATATGAAGATTATTGGGTTGTAGGCGGAGTTGAAAGAACTAAAGAAAAAAATGTTTTTTGTTTTAACAGAAGATAGAGAAGCACCAACTTTGAGAAGAATAATAAAACAACACGTAAAACCAAGATCAATAGTTCATACTGAATACTGGAAGGGTTACAGTCATTTAGATCAATTAAACATAATTTACCACAGAGTAAATCATTCAAAAAATAGAATTCAACAAGGAACTGGAGTACATACTAATACTATAGAAGGATTATGGAATGGTGTAAAATTAAATATATCATCAAGAAATTGTTCTAAACATTTGTTAGAAAAGCATCTTTATGAGTTTGTTTGGAGACATAAATTTAGAGATAATTTATTTGAAGCTTTTATTGATTTATTAAAATAATTTAAATTTTAAATAAATTTATTTTTAGTTTATTATTATTATACAACAGATTTGATGCTACAGTTCAAAAAAAATGGTATCAAGGTGGCGCAGCATCGCAATGCCTTTTTTTAGTATTACTGTAGCAACAAATTAATAGTAATAAACAAATATATTAATAAAAAAAATTGGTTGATTGTGAGGAATCTTTGATCAATGTTAATATCATTTTATAAAAAGGTACCATTATATGATGATTATGAAGATCTTTCATTATTGTCATGTGATAGTAGATTTTTTACTATTAAAATTTGACTATAATATATAATGGTCAATCCTATTTGGCTAATTTTCAGAGCAGTATTATAAAACTTTCACAAAATAAAAATTATATGAAGTTCAAAATATAGTGCACTTTATTTTATCTTAGAAAACATAGGGTATGATTTAGTAAAATTTGGTACAATTGTACAAAAACAGATCAAAAAACATTTTAGCATACAAATTTGTATACTATATGGTTTAAGGAATAAACAATTACAACTACAATTATAATTAAATACAAATATAAATACAAATACAAATACAAATATAATTGTAAACAATCATAACTACAATTAAAATTATTAAAAGTGCAGATATTAGAATATAAAATAAAAACATTAGTTCATAATGACCTGTTGCCATCAGTGCTGTCGTGTCTACTATGTTCAAGACTTTTTTTACTCATGTTCACATCCAAATATCCACAGTGTTCACAACTGTCCAAAGAATATTTTGACTTTAAAATTTAATAAATTAGTTTAAAAAAGATATGATTATATATTTTTTATAGTTTTAAATATTTTCTGAAAAGAAAAAAATAGGTTAGGGGAGTGCTATTTATCACCTGATTTTTTAGGGTAGGGGGGTCTGGCAATTATCAGGTCCTAATAGTATATAGATTGGCTAAAATTTTTTAAAATTTTTAAAATTTTAAAAAATTTTTAAACTTTAATATTAAATAAAATTTGAACCAATAATCCGTTTTAAATGATTTTACTACCAAAATGTTCGTCTCAATGAGACGATTCTAACGAGCCTAAAATCGTCAAAATCCAATCACTGGATCCCAAGATTGTTATAAATTTGTATTGCTTTAATTATATTAGTTTTGTATATATTAAAAATTAAAAATTATTATTAAAGATCTTATAAACTTTAACATTGAATAACTTGTGAACCAGCAATCCATTTTAGAAGATTTTACTACCAAAATGCTCATCTCAATGAGACGATTCTAATGAACCTAAAGTCGTTAAATTCTGATCACAGGATCCCAAGATCGTTATAGATTTGTATTATTTTTAATTGATTTAATATATTTTATATTAAAATAACACAAATCTATAATGATTTTGGGATCCCGTGATCAGAATTTAATGATTTTAGGTTCATTAGAATCGTCTCACTGAGACGAGCATTTTGGTAGTAAAATCATCTAAAACGGATTGCTAGTCACAAGTTATTCAATGTTAAAGTTTATAAGATCTTTAATAATAATTTTTAATATATACAAAACTAATATAATTAAAGCAATAACGATCTTGGGATCCAGTAATTGGATTTTGATGATTTAGACTCGTTGGAATCGTCTCATTGAGATGAACATTTTGGTAGTAAAATCATCTAAAACGGATCATTGGTTCAAATTTTATTTAATATTAAAGTTTAAAAATTTTTTAAAATTTTAAAAAATTTTAGCCAATCAAATTGCAGTATTTATGATCAGGTAGGGGGGAGGGGGGTAGCCGCTTAGTAGCAAAATATCAGCTGATAAACAGTCCTCCCCTTATCTTAATAAAATTTGAAGTAATTTAGCTTTATTTTTTTTGTTTACAATTGTTTACAATTATCCAAAAATTGTCCAGAGCTGTCCTGTGACAATACTGGTTGCCATGGCAACTCTATAATCAACCAATCAAAATCGATCATAGGAGTCACATGCCTACTAATTTGTGATGAAGCAAATCAGTAAATATGTGACTTACAGACTAATTTTGATTGGTCAATTATCCAAAAAATTATATAAATAAAATGAGTAACAAATCAATCACTACATTAAAAAAAAGCGAATCTATTTATTACTGGCCAACCAAAAATTTTTATTACTACAAATTAAAAAAAAGTAAATCTAACTATCACTATCAGAGCAATCCCAAAATTTTTTATATTTTTTAAAAACAAAATCAATATATCATTATACAAAGTTTTAATTTATTTTTTCAAATTAGTATTACTATATTATAATATTATAAACTCAACAAATTTTATTAACAAAAAAAAAAAGTTTAAAAATTAACAATATATAAAAACTTAAAAAACATTGTCTAGTGCTTTTATATATATCTGTTCAGGTGCTTTCATACATATTCACCTAGTGCTTTTATACTAGTTCATCTGCTCAGTGCTTTCATATATGTTTATCTGATGCTTTCATACACATTCACCTAGTGCTTTTATTTCATAAGTATTTCATATTTATCTGGTGCTTCTATACATGTTTGCCTAGTATATTTGTCTAGTACTTCTATTATATTCAATAGTGCTTCAAAACTTAATAGGAGAATGTAGAAGTTAATGAACAAGTAAATGATACAAAAAAAAGATCCAAACAAAAAATTAATATTATTTATATTTACCTGGTGCTTGCTCTACTCTAGCAAAACCTAAAGAATAAAAGTTAATAAACAAACTAATAAAAAAAAAAAAGAAACAAAAAACTTACTTTTATCTATATTCTTTTAGTGCTTCTATAATATGTTCTTTTAGTACTTTTATTTAATGTTCAATCAGTACTTATTTAGGACCCGAATATATAGTACAGAGATTATATATTATGCATTTTAGCAAAAAGCCTTAAAATTTAAGAAGCAAAAAAACTGTTTTTGGCAATTATTTTAGCATTCAGTAGTCCAATTTGAATGAACTTTTTTTTAAAATAAAGCTCTCAGTGGGATGCATTTAACAAAAAAAAAGTTTATTTAATTATGATTACAGGATCAAAAATTATTTAAGTAAATATAGTTTTGTCATTTTTAGCAAATTAGGTCAAAATTGACCAAAATCAAGTTATAACCTATATGAGAGATGTTCAGGGTCTTGCTTATTCCATTTTAGCAAAATCTAAAGAAGTTAATAAACAAAACAATAACAAAAAAAAACAAGATCAAGAAACTTTTATCTTATATATATTTGCCTAGTACTTATTTTATTACATTTTTACTTAGTGTTTGTACTATTTTAGCACTTTAGCAAAACCTAAAAAAAGAAGAAAAGAATATATAAATTAGGGCTATATCATTAATCATCTAATTATTTTTTATCTGATATCTACTTCTTTTTCCTTTTATTAATATATATATAATTAGGTTCTTTATATATAATTTCAATTTTTTTACTTCCTCTTTTCTAAAAAATTATTTAATTTTGGTTACTCCTTTTAGTAAACAAAATAATGGTACAAAAAATATATATAGTCAACTCTTTCTATTCTGAACTACTAGGACTACTGATTTTTACTATATAAAACTTTAAAAAAGTTCAGTTTTCAAAAAGATATATATAGCTAATCCATACTTTATAATAAAATTTACAAATGTTTTAGAAGATTTTGTTTAGTTTAAAGTAATTTAATAATGTTCAGATTAGAGAGAGATCAGATTAGAAAAAGGCAACTATATATATATATAGAACAAAAAAACTTATTTACATTCACTTAGTGCTTTTTTTTATTTACAAGTTGCCTAGTGCTTATTTTTTTACAAGTTTATCTTGTTTAGTACTTATTTTAATTTTAGTGAAATTTAAAGGGTATGCCATTTATCACATGATATTTTTTATTTAATAGCCAACCCTATCCATATATAGTATAATCACTTTATCTAATTCTGATTAATTAATATAATATATAAATATAATTACTACTTCTGACTATATATCTATAGTAAAAATTATATAATAAATAGTATGCCTCTAAAGAAGTAGATATTATGAACCAAAAAAAAAAAAACAGAAAAAACTCAAGTTTATTTATTTTTTAATTTGGTACTTATTTGCTTGTAATAATATTTAAAGAAAGAAAAAAGAAATTAGAACAAAAAAACTCCAGATATTTTTTATATAGGTTATAACTAATCTGCATAAATTTAGAAGTTTTTGCTATCTCTAAAATCAAATAGTTTGCTAAATAGATGTGATGACTTAAAGAAGTTGGTAAATTGTCATCTCTATATAGCAGATCTAATGTTCAAATTTTACTAGCGATGCTTTGAAAAAATAAACCTGTGTTCTGGTAACTGCTTTTCATTAATCGGTTGAGTATATTACCTGTAGCCTTGGTTTACTATCTCAAATGAAAGCTTTTAAGAGTAGTTGTATTTTGTTATATAAACAAATCCAAGAAACCAGAGAAACAAAAACCCATCTAACAAGGACCCCAAATAATCTATGTGAGGTTATATTTGAGCATCATAGTAAAAATTTTTTTGGTTAGTGGTTTTGGTTTGGTATATATAAGCTACATTTTATACATTAGATCAAACTTTCACCCATTTTTACCTTTTTTTGAAATACAACGTCTTTAAAAAAAAAAAAAAACATTCCCAAAAAAAAAAAAAAAAAAAAAAACAGACTGTTTTCTAAAAAAAAAAAACAAAACGTTCTCTAAAAAAAAAAACCAGAATGTTCTCTAAAAAAAAATTTTTTTAAAGTTCAAAATTTCTTAAGCCTATTTGATCTGTAAGCTGCCAAGGATCATAAAAATATATACCACAAAGTGTGCCAAAAAACTTAAAAAAAAAAAAAAATTGCCATTTTGACCAATTTTTATCCCCTCTCCCTTTTACCCTCTCTTCCTTTTTTACCCCTCTCTTCCTTTTACCCCTTTCTCTCTTTTACTCCTCTTTCCTTTTTACTTGCTGGATTACTATTATAGCCCAGATTTTTCATTAGCACATTTCAAATATAACATTTATAAAAATTACCCCTATTAGCATTCTTTAAAATATACCTATTTTGCCATTTAGCGGGTTTCAAATATAATCTTTTTCTCCAATACCTACTTTTCAAATATAACCTTTTTTGAAAAACGGCCCTCCATTAGCTATTTTTCAACTATGACCTCACATAGATTATTTGGGGTCCTATTTGACAAGTTCTCTTTAATAGTGCTACCAAAACTGGAGTATCAGAAACTGAAGCTGGAAAACTAGACAACAAAAGACCTTTGAAAGAAAGAATCTACCAATCTGGCTACTAAAGCTATATTAGAAAAAAAGGACCTATATTTCAGAAGTAGGTACTAAAATAAGAAAAACCATAATAGTACCTAATACCAAGTAGATTGACACTTTCAGACTAACTGGATTGAAAGTTTGAAATGTATTGGAGAAGGACCAATAGAAAAATAATAGTAGATACTGGAGTTAGAGTAAACTTTACAAGAGCAAAAATAGGTAATAGTAGTGGTTGTAGAATATTCCTCTAACTGCAAGTATAAAACTCAATGAATATATAAGTTACTAAAGTATAGATAAATACTTAGTAGAACTGGTACTGCTTTACCAAGTTTTTTGTTGAAAATAACCATGCTAGAATTATCTGATCAGGTCTTAAGGATAGTAATTAGCATCTAGTATGAACCCTGAAACTAATAAAGACCAGGGCTGTATCAATAATACAAGATAGATTGGTAGACAGAACAGAGATTAGAAGGTTTAAATAGACAATTCCCATAGTTAGATTGCAGGTATATCAGCTAGTATAGAACCTTAAGGCAGACTACTTAAATTAGACACCAAAAGAGGACCCCGGACATATAGTACAGAGGTCATACGTTACGCATTTCAGCAAAAACCCCCAAAATTTGAAAAGCAAAAAATCAGTTTTTGGCAATTATCTTGGCATCCAGTAGTCCAATTTGAATGAACTTTTTTTTAAAATAAAGCTCTCAGTGAGGCGCATCTAACAAAAAAAAAGCTTATTCAATTCTAATTACTGGATCAAAAGTTATTTAAATAAATAGATTTTGTTGTTTTCAGCAAATTAGGTTAAAATTGGCCAAAATACAGTTATGACCTATATGAGAGATGTCCGGGGTCCTACCAAAAGTATATATATAGTTAGTTGTATCTTATCATTATAACAAAATTTGTTATAATGATGAAATACAATTAACCATATATATACTTTTGGTATCTAATTTAAGTCGTTCGCTCTAAGGTTCTGTACTAGCTACTATACCTGCAACCTAATTATAGAAATTGTCTATTTAAGCTTTCTGATCTCTGTTCCACCTGCCAACCCATTTTGTATTATTGATACAGGCTAGTCTTTATTAGTCTCGGGGTTCATACTGGATACTACTACTTTTAGGACCTAGCCAGGTAATTCTAGTATAGTTATTCTTGACAGAAAACTTGGTAAAGTGGTACCTGTTCTACCAGGTATTCATTTACACTTTAGTAAGAAAGCCCAGAAATTATGTAATTTTTTGGTAGGTGAGTGAGGTTCTGAAAATATCAGATTATAATTATAATACTGGTCAAAATTTTATAATTTTGGCCAAAAGTATAAAATCATAAAATTATTAATAACTATTGTTTTACTGAACCAATTTAGATGATTTGACTACCAAAATGTTTATCTTGCTAAGATGATTCTAACAAGCCCAAAATAGTTAAAATCTAATTATAGGGTCCCAAGATTGTTCAATTTTTGTATAATTTTAATAGTGATTTTTTAGAATCACTAAATAAATTTTTTTATTATTGAATAACTTTTGATACTGGCCCATTTTGAATAATTTAACTACCAAAATGTTTATCTCAGTAAGACAATTCTAACAAGCTTAAAATCACTAAATTCTAATTACAGGATTCCAAGATTAATAAAAATTTGTATTGTTAGACAAACAATAAAATTTTTATTAATTTTGGAATCCTGTGATTAGAATTTAGTAATTTTGGGCTTGTTAAAATTGTCTTATTGAGACAAACATTTTGGTAGTTAAATCATCCAAAACAGGTCAGTGAATTAAAAGTTATTCAATATTAAAGAAATAGAAATTTATTTAGTAATTCTAAAAAATCACTATTAAAATTACACAAAAGTTGATGATCTTGGGATTCTGTAATTAGATTTTAATGATTTTGGGCTTGTTAGAATTGACTTAGTAATATGAACATTTTGGTAGTTAAATCATCTAAATTGGTCCAGTAGAGCAATAGTTATTATCAATTTCATAAATTGAAACATATAAATAAATTTTAAGAACTATAAATTTTGATTGGCTAATAGAGTATCAGATGTGGGTAGATGGGGTAAAATTTTGAAATTTATTAGTAACAAAATATTATGTAATTTTTGGAAGCCCTCTAAGGGGTATACTATTTATTATATAATATTTTTTATTTAATAGCCACCTCTAGTGTTATGCATCAGGCACAAAATCATAATCGATTAGTTAGTTGATAATTTTTAGAAAATCAATTAATAAGGGTGTGGCGACTTAGGGAAGTTGGTAAGTTGTCACCCTCCAAGTGGCAGGTCTAGGGTTCAAATCCCACTGGCGACGCTTTGGAAAAATAGACCTGTGTTATGGTAACCATTTCCTGTCGATCGGTTGGGTATATTACCTGTAGTCCTTGGTTACCATCTCGAATGGAAGCTTTCAGCCGAAGTTGTGTCCGGTGACACAGACAAATCCAAGGAACCGGGAAATGGAAACCCATTTGGAAAGTCCCGAGTAAGGAGGTAGCAACGATCTTTGATGGTGCTACCAGAACCGGAATATCGGAAACCGGAGCTGGAGAACTGGACGACATGACCTTCGGAGGAGAGGGTCCACCAACCTGGCCGCCGGAGTCGTACCGGAGGAAAAGAACCTATGTTCTGGAATTAGGTACCAGGGGAAGAAAAACTATAATAGCATCTAATGCTGGGTAGATCAACCCTTCCGGGCCAACTGGTTTGGAAGTTTGGGGCACCCGGTGATGGACCGGTAGGAAAGTAATAGTGGGTACCGGGATCGGTGTGAACCTTACAAGGGCAGAAGTAGGTAATTGTATCTGTTAGGTACCCCCTGACTGCAAGTTGCTTGCCTTTGTGAGTGCTTAATTTACCTAAGTGTAGGTAATACCTGTGTGGTACAGTGACTGCTCTACCAAGTTTACCCTCGAGGATAAATTAGTCCTAAGAGGATGTAGGTAGCATCTGGGACTGTCTTCGACTGACTAATGTATCGGAGGGCTGTACCAGTGATCACAAGTAGGATTGACATGCGAAGCGTTGAACCAGAGGGTTTAAATAGGCAATCCCCTAGTTGGGTTGTAGGTATGGCAACTAGTGTAGAACCTTCGGGCGGACTACTTAAATTAGACAACCAAAAGTTGTACGTGTGGCTAGTTGTACTCTCATTTAATGTAACTCAATTGTGGGTGCGCCCAAAGAGGCGCCCTTGATCCACAGGCTTGATTAAATAAACTCTCACCCAAAGCGGGAACTTTAATACAAAAAAAAAAAATTAATTAATAGTTGATTACATTTAAGGGGAGTGCAGTAAATCACGTAATTAGGGTTTATATAGGTCCTGACCCCCCCTAGTAATAGGACTATTGACCAATCAAATTTAAAAAAACTCAAAAACATCTTTGATCTTAAAATAAGAGGTAATACCTAAAGTAGTATAGTATGAGAAATGAAAGTAGTTGAGTAGGATATCATAAATTAAAAATGCGTATGACGTATATATACATATGCAAGAATATGCGTCTAACATACTTACTTGTCAAATATACTAACTTGTATGAGTATATAATTATTTGTTATAAGCGCAGATATTTATAAAAAAAAAATGGTTACACACGACAATTACATATTTAATACATAAATATTTATTGATAAATTGTTTTTGCAAATATCAATTTAATGCAAATACTATATTAATATGCAAATATATTATTTCATAGACTATTAATATTATTCTTGCTCAAGTCATGTTCACACTCTTTAATTGTATTGGCAATTCGTAATTCTCTTAGTTTCTCTTTTCTTTCATCAATTACAACATTAAGATAAGGACACATAACCTTATATTCACCTCCGAGTTTACCAATTGAATATTGGATCTAATAAATAAATATATATTAGAGTAAGTTTAATTAAAAAATTATTATTATTATATTACTTACATCTTTAAATACAGCCAACGGCTCTTTCCAACCTTCAATATTAAATACATAGGCAACTCCCTCTGGACTTGTTGCAGGATATTCAACAGGTGTTAATATATGATTAACAGCATGACATTAGCAAAAATATATATGCGTAAACTTGCGCAAGTTTTTACGATATGTAAGAAAATCATAAACTTACGTAAAATTTAGTATAATACTACGTAAGTCTTATGATGTATAAGAAATTGTAAATTTACGTAAAAATTTTATGTAAATTTACAATTTTCTTATGCACTGTAAATCTTGCATAGTTTTACACTAAACCTTTTATGCAAGTTTACGATTTTCTTATATATTGTAAAAACTTGCGAAAGTTTACGCTAAATTTTTTACAATTTTTTTATGAACTGTAAGAAATCGTAAATTTATACTAAATTTTTTATATAAATATTCGAACCCTTTCGAAATATTTTAGGACCAGAAAACAAGCTGGATCAATAGATCTGTAACCTGGATCACTCATTGGACTAATTTTTCAAAATAGTTTAAAATAGTTTGATGAAGTTCAAATTTTGTACTACAAAATCAGATTAGATCTTTTGTTTATAATTAGATCTTCTATTTTGTTTTTTTTTACTTTTTTGTTTTTCATTTTTTGTTACGTTCGTTTTTATTGTTTTCATTTGTTTTTTTGTTTTCATTTGTTTTTTTTATTTTTATTTTTATTTTTTTAATTTTTTTAATTTATTTTTATTTTGGCACTTTACAAGAAAAACAACCAACTTTTCGAAACCTTGCGCATGTCAACTACGACTTCTAACACGCACCCCCAGCAATTTCTAAATTTTAAAAAACACTTCTTTAAAGAAATGGCGCAAATTTTCACAAGTGTTCGCAAGTTTTTGCAAGTTCTTGCTTCATTTATTTTTTCGTTTCATGGTTTTTGTTTTTGTTTTTTTGGTTTATTTAAAATTTTTTTATTAATTTATTTTATTTCGGCACTTTGCGAGAAAAACAACCAACTTTCGAAACATTGCGCATACCAACTACGACTTTCGACACTTTTAAGAACACATACTAGCAATTTCTAAATCTTCAAAAACGCTTATGGTTGCAAGTTTTTGCAAGTTTTTGCAAGTTTTTGCAAGTTCTTGCAAGGTTTTGCTTTATTTATTTTTTTATTTCGTGTTTTTTGTTTTTGTTTTTTTGGTTTATTTTTAAAATTTTTTTATTAATTTATTTTATTTCGACACTTTGCGAGAAAAACAACAACTTTTCGAAACCTTGCGCAAACCAACTATGACTTTCGACACTTTCAAGAACACACCCTAGCAATTTCTAAATCTTCAAAAACGCTTCTTTAGAGAAATGGTTGCAAGTTTTTGCAAGTTTTTGCAAGTTTTTGCAAGTTCTTGCAAGGTTTTGTTTTATTTATTTTTTCATTTTGTGCTTTTTGTTTTTGTTTTTTTTGGTTTATTTTTAAAATTCTTTTATTAATTTATTTTATTTCGACACTTTGCGAGAAAAACAACAACTTTTCGAAACTTTGCGCATGCCAACTACAACTTCTGACACTTTCAAGAACACACCCCTAGCAATTTTTAAATTTTTAAGAATGTTTCTTTAGAGAAATGTATGCAAGTTTCGCAAGTTTTTGCTAGTTTTTGCAAGTTCTTGCAAGGTTTCGCTTTATTTTTTTTTGTTTCGTATTTTTTGTTTTTGTTTTTTTGGTTTATTTTTAATTTTTTTTATTAATTTATTTTATTTCGGCACTTTGCGAGAAAAACAACAACTATTCGAAACCTTGCGCATGCCAACTACGACTTCCGACACTTTCAAAACCGATAGAAAACAAAGAAGCGAAGATAATAGCTAACTGTGGGGTAAGTGAAAATAAGTGTATAGGGTTAGTTTTTTGTATATATAATAGAATTAGATGCAACGAAGTGCGAAAGTAGTTTAAAATATTTGTAATAATATAAAAATAATACGTAATATATAATAAAGTATATAATATTAATTAAAAATATATATTTAATTTTTTTTTTTTTAGTGTCAAAGTGCCCACTTTGGGAATTGGCTTTTATTCAAGATATAGTAGACCTCGGCACCCTACATGGAGG